>PVIR01007561.1:0-60473 GCA_004026965.1 Petromus typicus | reverse complement strand
ATGAATGAGTTCAGTCCCTCCCAGTCCTGACATGGGGGCTTCATGAGGAAGGGTTGTAGAGGAGGAGAAGGAAGCAGAAGACAGAGAAACTAGTTCCCAGTCTGTAAGTAACATGCTGAGATCATGGAAGTCTACATCACTGGTGTTATTTAGATCTCTGCTCAAGTTTTAGAGCTGACAAAGAGCTGATATTCAAAGTGGCAACTTTATTTCTGTTAGTAACTATGATTCAGGACCTACTAGAGTGTGCAAACCTTTCAAATTTCTGATCTCCTGTGTTCTTCACAGAGACATAACTTACTGGGTTTTACACATAAAAAGCATTTGGGCTAGAGGGCGGCTCAGCAAATTTACACAGTGCTAACCAATGGCAATTGCCAATATTCACGTGGATGTTTCTGAGAACTGTCTTCATCAGACCAAGTTGCCTCATTTACATAGATATCATGTAAATTTAAATCAATAAATCCCATTTTAATCACCTTTCCAAAGCAAGTTTTATCTGTATTTGAAAAGTTAAAGTTGTATACTTTGGTAAAAGGAGTATGTCCAGCATCCTGGAAGAAAACAATTGTGCCAGAACCTCATTGTAGAACGTGAAAAGGCAATAAAGACTGAGCAAGACAAAAAGTCACTATTTTTACCAGATCCTTTAATATTGAGCCCCAGCTGATTGCTCCACATAGACAAACTTGGCCTTTTTATCATTTGTGCTGGTAATTACTTGTTTTTAAAGAGGATTTTGTTTATTCATCTACTTCAGGGTTAACTCTTTCTAACAGTATTTTGGATTCTTAGTCCACTTATCAAGATTTCCCTGCTTTGTTCTATCGGTGTTCTGACTCCTCTTGCTTCAGCCACGCCACTCTTATTTTCCTTCTTCTCTGCCTCCCATGGTACTTGGTTTAAAAAAAAATGTCCTTACGGGGCATTTATGATGTACTCACTGAATGAATGAATGAATGAATGAATGATCTAAGAAAGTTTGAAGCAAGAAAAGTGACTTAAGAATGCCAGGTTAACTTGAACTACCATTATTTCAAAGGTTCTCACAGAAACAGCTGTCCACCTAGCTCAAAACAACATTTCAATAGTCCAAGTTTTCTGTTCATATGAATGGAAGAGGTGTAGTGCTGCTATTTCAGTGAATATTCAGGTGAAAAATGTTCCTTTTCACACACAGGAACTAATTACCAGAACAGTTAAGTTTTCCTTCTATCTAGAGTATATTGAGAAAGGTTTTGCTAGTCCTCTTGGTCTCCACAGAAAAAAGCCAAGATGATCCTATCAAACAGCAGCCTCCTGCCTCTGAGAAAAACCACAGAACAACAAAAATCTCCCCAGCAGAATCAATGAAGTGGTCAGCAGGACCCAGTTAGACACCATCAGCCTGCTTACTGTATGCATTATTGTTAATACACGCTGGAAGCAAAACTCTGGTCTGTTGTCTGTTTTCTCTGTAATGATTTCTACTCTAAGAGATCACCCATTAAAACCCATGGAGGACTCTCTTTATTTTAGATTAGAAACCTCTGAGCTCATGAAATTGCTTGGGGCTGTGGGTCACAAAGCTTTGATTCGAATTTCTCCTTGGCTCTGAGCAGAGATTTAGCTCTAGTTTTTGGTCTATATGCTCCAGTACTCTCACAAGGAACTTTCTCTAAAACTCACCGGTCCTCCTAGAAGTTTGTTACCTCAAAAGAATAGCACTATGAATTAATGATATAATTATGAAATAACAGCATTGGGTTACTTCAAATACAAACCTTTTACAATCTGTTCACATTTCTTTCTGGGAAACCCTCCTGCCTGTTAATAGTCTAAGATCCTCACAGCAGTAAAACCTCTGTGGCTCTGCTCTGTGGGAGAAAGGCCAGCCCTGGTGTGCTTAGACCTCTGGCAGCTCTCATCTTTCTGGAGCTCCTGGAATTATGGAGAGGCTCTCGGCTCATTTTCTAAAGTATGCAAAGCAGAGGTGCTTAGGGAAGCCTGGAGCAGAGCTGGGAACCTGAGCGCAGCGCTGACATCATTCTGTGCTCTGCACACACGCTACATCACAAAGGCAGAGCTGTCTGAGCACATGGGGCTAATCTGGAATCTTGCTGGCTTTAATTACAAGCAGGTTTGCTGTGCATCATTTACAGTCACACCGTCCCCCATTTATTGAGCTGTGAAAAATAATTTGTCTGGGAGGGGTAGTCCCATCATTCATGCTTTGAAAGACATGTGAAACACACGAGGGCTGTGCAGTGTGCTCAGAACCTGCTTCTCACAGTTATGCATTTAGGAAAATCTCACCATCATCTCCACAACTAGGTCAGCGTGCACAAAGACGCCCGGCTTGCCTTAAGCTCTCTACACCCTGCAAACCTTGTAAGTGACACCTCATAATAGTGCAAATGAAGCATAGCATCATGAGAAAATGAAGAAGAATGAGCCTGGATAGTCCACCCAGCAGTTCTTACAGCACAGGAGCCTCAGTTGTCGTCCCTGAAATATGCCACACACGATGCCGTGTACATTCCAGTGCATACGTGTACTCCCGATCATGAAAAAAAAAAGTCCTAAGATCTCAGAAATTCTCATACAGTCAAACAGCCTTGTCAAGTTTCCACCTTCACACATATGTTGGCAATAATTTGAATTTTGAACTAAATCTCATCTTCACTTGTCTGGACATTCTGGTAGGAATCGGTCATATTGTCCTTTACCTTTGAGTTTTCCTTCTACCCTCAACTCTTAGGCTCAGGCACACATACCTCATGAGCCCTTTGTCCCAGTAATTTGCTAAATAGGCAGGCAGTTTATTGACCCACCAAATTCTACATCACCTCTTTCTTACAAGGTTTCTTTTAAGCTTTCACCCCACCAGCCAGCACCGTGTTCAACCCCCCCACCCCCGCACCTGCCCCTCCTCGCCTCCCACTTGGGGCTTACTTTACATTCTAACAGTCCCAGATTGTTTCCTATGGAGTTCATGCTCTCTTTGAGAGGGGAGGAAAGAATAAAGCACTCAAACAGGCACACTTGGCTTTTATCAGGTGAAGTCTGGCTCCTGACACATACAGTTACTTCTCTTATTTAAAAAAAAAGAGAAAAGGAAAAAAGAATCAGTGGCACTATCTTCCGAAAGAGTGAGAGTATGAAGAGGCTGGAGAGTTTTACACGCAGGGATACAAGACAGCGCCTTCCCAGAAAAGGGAGTTCTCTGACCCAGAACAATACCCTCGCTGCCCACACTCGATTTCCTCCAATATCCTCCTATTCTTTTCTTTTTCAATGACAGATGCGCCTGATTTTTCATTCACATGCAGACAATCAGTGTATTCTGGAGGGAAAGAAATGTTTTGGAAGACCAGCAGACGGCGCCCGCTTTGGGTAGGAGCTGCAGGGAAGGAAAAGGAGTGCCAGGCTGCCGCAGGGCTCTGGGTGTGCTCACCCCATCCCCGGGCACGTCCCCACTCCGCTGCCCCAAGCTCCGCAGAGGGCCGCGGCCACGGGAAAGGAGAAGTTGCCATGCACCTGCCATCCTTAGCTAAGTGCTTCCCACTGGTCCCGTTAGGTGCCCCGCCCCCTCGCACACCACCGACCGCTCTGGGCACCCACACGCCCCGGCTCCGCGGGCCTCGGGGCGCTGACTGGAGAGGTGCACAAGGCAGGGCCTTGCTGGAAGTCCGCCCGAGCCAGGGGAGCCACACGCTCCGAGCGCCCTGTGAGGCCGTGAGCGGCACAACTCCTCTGCTACAGAGGCTCTGCCCTCTGCCGCTTGGAGCTAGGAGGAAGCGCCCCCGTTTGGGACATCAGTGACATCTCCCTATCTAAGAGCCTCCTCCTCCATAATCTCTGGGTGCAAAGGAAGGAAAGGAGCCAAGGAACCGAATCCCAGGGCCCGCCTCGATGGGCTTCCCTATCTCACGCCCAGAGAGGGCTCGGCTGGGTGGCTGGGGTGCCAAGGCTGTGCAAGCAGAATGGCTCCTAGAAAAGAAGCCTTCGCCTGGGGGAGGGGGTGACCCTTGGATCCCGAGGAAGGGGCCTCCTAGGCCTGGGAAGGGGGCGAAACCCTGCTGGAGCCCGGGGAGAGAGAGTAAAATACTCGGGAGGGGAGCCCGGGTCCAGAGCTGAACCAAGTCTTAGGGGTGCACAGGCCCCGGAAGGAAGCCGTGGAGAAGAGACGTGAGAAAGCGCACAGCGTTCGCTCTGCCGGGCGCACGGGCGGCTTTTACACAACGAGGGACAGACAGGGATGGAGAATGGCTAGCGCTGGAAAAGTTTGATGTATTTCGAAATAAGCACATATCAATGTGAGCCGCCGGGAGAAGCGGCCAAGCAAGCGATTCTCTGCACTCCGCTCCCCACCAAGCAGCTCGCGCTTGGGCTTCAGCTCCCGGGCTCCAACTTCTCTAAGCAGGTCTCTGGCTTAGCGCCGCCAGCGGCAACTCAGTCCCTCCTTGGGGAAAGCTGAACCCCGAGGAAGGAGGCGCAGGGCCTCCTCTCCTCCCAAGTTCCCACGGCCCATGGCCGGGCGCTGGGAGGCGGGCTGCGTGGGGAGCCGCCCGCCCGTCAGGGGAACAGCCCGGCCGCCCAGAAGAAAAGCGCCGAAGTACAGAGCGGGGCTAAGGCGCCCGTCCGAGCCCCTGCCCCGCCGGGGCCCGAGGCTGGGTCCTGCCCCGTTCCCCGCCGACGGGAGTGGCGAGCGGGAGGGTCGGCTCCCGCTGGGGCCCGCGGCGCTTCCGGCCACCGCAGCTGGGGCGCTCGGGCTGGACGCTGCCTCCCGGGCCGGGACCGGCTGGACGCGGGTGGCGCGCGCCTCAGACAAAGGCTCCGCAGAGCCCGGCCCGGCTCCCCGGGACGCCGCCTCCCGCCGCCGGCCGGTCCCGCGCAAGGGCCCGCACCTGGGCGCCTCCCGGGCACGCCCTCCGCCCCTCGCCGCCCACGCCCGCGGCGCCCTCGCGGCCCCTCCATTGTCTTCAGAGAGCTCCGTGGCCGCATCGAGCACCCCCGGCGCACTCCCCACCCGCGGGGACCCGGAGCGAGGGGGGGGACCCGCCAGAACTTGGCACCGCAGACCCACCGTGTCCGCCTCGCAAGGATGCCGGTGACCTGTAGATCGCGATAGGCACTGAATGATGCTTGCTGCTGCCGTGGAAATGGTGGATGTGGTGCGCCCCCAAACTGGACGCCCCCCACGCCACTCCGAGGAGGCCGCTGAGGGCGAGCGGTACGGTCCAGAGCAGGGCCAGGCGCCCCCCCGCGCCGCCGCCGCCCCCGGGCGCGCCCCGGAGCATCCTCGGGGCCTGGGGGGCGCGCGCCGCGGGAGGCAAAGTTTGGGGCCCGGGGAGAGGCGAGGGCGCGAGGGCTGGGCTGCGGGCGGGCGCCTCACCGCGCCAGGGCGCCCATCCTCTCCCTCCTCCGTGCAGTCTCCTCGGGGTCCTGGGTTCTGCCGAGCCGGGCGCCCCAAACAATCCGAAACATCGCCGAAGCGAGCGCAGCTGGCGGGGGGCGCGCGGAGGGCGGCCGCGCCCGGGCGTCCAGGGCTCCCGGTGCCCCCAGGTGCTCCCCAAGAGTTTCGGGCGGGCGAGAGCGCGTGCCGGGCGGGGGTCGGGAACGTGCGAAGCTCCTCCCGGAGGGTCCGCGCTCCTACATGCCACCAGCCAGCGCAGCCGCTAGGTGAACCCGCTCAGCATCGCGGGCTGGCACTGGCGAGGCCGCCGGGCCGGCCCAGCCTCCGCTCACGGCCGCAGCAGAACCCCCGGCCCCGCGGCGCCCCCGCGCTCCATCGCGCCCCGGCCGGCTCGCCCGCTCGCGCCAGCCTCCCCCGGGCAGCGCGCACGGCCCCGCGCATCGCCGGCTCGGGGACCTCCGCCCGCACGGACGCCCGGCCCGGCGCCCAGGGGAGCGCGCCCTCGGGAGGGAGCGGGCACCGCGGCAGAGGCCCGGAGAGGGGACCGGACCCGGTGGGGGAGGAACCCAGAGACCGGGGAGCGGAAGAAAGAAGAAAGAAAAAGCAAAACCACACGCGCTGGCGCTGGCGAGGCGAGGCGAGGGGCCGTATGCAAATCTGCAGTCTGCAAACAGCAAATCACCGCCGCTCGCAGGCAATGCGGAGGGCGAGCCTCAGGAACCGCGCAGGCTGCTCCGGCGCCCGCGCCGCGCCCTCCTCCACCGCCAGCACACGTGCGGCACCGGGCGGCGCGGGGACACCTCCGAGCTGCTCTCCGCCTCGGCCAGGTGAGCCCTTCCTCTGTACGGCGGCGGCAAATGGCACCCTTTCCCTGCCCCTGCGGTTCAGATGTACCCAGTGTCTTCAGAGCTCTTGAAAGGGCAGGAATTCGGCTTTTTTATTGGACTAAACTTATTCTACCAGCTGTCCAAAACCACCGTGCTAAGTATGGCTGGATACCACCGCGTCCAACATCAGTTCCAATGACCTGTTAATCACAGGCACTCCTAAGAGTCCTGCTTCCCACGACTCTCATGGAAGACAATATAAGTTCAGGGAACCAACACTCACAAAGAGATAAAAGTAGCCAAGCTGGAAGCCAGGCAAGAGGTGGAAAGCCAGAAAAGGGAAAGAGGAAAAGGAGACAGGAGTGAGAAAGGCTACGAATGAGTATAACTGCTGAAGTGACAGCAAATGAATGTGGGATCTACAGAATCTCGTGGCCTGGCCTCGATGGTCCTTTCCAAGGTGGAATTGTGCCTCTCCTGTGGTCACATAAGGCAATAGCATCACAGAACCCTAGTTGCCAAGTGTAGGGCACCCGAGGAAAAGAGGGCATTTATACCTTGTCAGAGAAACACAGTGTCCCAACCTGAACCTTCAAGTGTCCAGGTCACAGACCACCCAAACCACCATACATTGGAAGGACAGACCCAGAGAAGTTCCGATTTAGGACTGTCTGGAACGTTCTCCGGGTTCCCAAAAGCTGGTAAAAATGATAGCATGCTGGGTGCCTGGAAATTTTTTTGGTCTTTACTTTTAGAGAAAGACAAAGGTGAAAAAAAATACATGTAACTCATCTCAAGTGTCTCACAATATATGTGGTGTATTTTTCAAAAACTATAACAGTCTTGTAACTGGGGAAAAAAAAGTTATTCTGGGAAAATTTGATTCAAATCAGCCACTCACTCAACTGGACTTGCCCATTGTTTTCAAAGAATTCACCATGGCCCTGGGGACTGCCACTGTGCAAGTGACCACAGGTGCCCAAATCCACAGCCATCCCACACCTCATATTACTGTCAAATGCTCATTTGATTTTCTTTCAAAGGTAATTCTCCAGTAGTTCATTAATCTACTTAACTAAACCAGGTCTCTTAAAGTCTCCCAGTATCTCAAGGGCAATGGAACCCCAGCCCAGCATTGCTTACTCTGTGCCATCTCTGCCCATATCCCGACATCCTTTCCTGTGTATTTTGTCATTTTTTTTGGAGCACGTGGATTTTTTTAGTTCATCAGTGAGAACTGTATTTATTTTTAACATATCAAATAGAGCATCAAAATGAGGAGGAAAAATCTTCCACAGAGTGTGTCTTCAAGACTGTGGGGCTGAATTCTGACTTTGACATTTCCGAGTATCAGCGTGGAAAGATCACTGGAGTAAGAGTTAGGAGACATGGGATGTATTCTCAGATGAGCCACTCACTGCTTATGTCACATTCATCACCTCACCTCTCCTTGGGCGCTGGGGCTTCCTGTATAAAACAGACAGGTCGCCACCTTACCTAACAATACTATGGAGGGGGTGGAGTGCAATATTTAATGTTACATTAAAATATCAAATGGTAAGTACCAAGGCCACTTCTCTTATGTAGGTATGGCATACATGAGTTGATTGGCATGGAAAATGCATTCAGTTCCATTCCTTCTGTAAGAAATGCAAAATTTTGCCCTGTATCTGGTGTTAGTCTGCCCTTCCTTTCCAGTCTGTGGTAGATTCCTGAAGGGATTGGAGTTAAGACTTTATCTGTACTCCCTCTAGTGCTCAATGTATATGAAATATGTTTCTTAGGACATGCAGTCAGTTGTCATTTCTCTCAGTAGTTATGGTCTATAAAGTCACCAAGAATAGCAAATTAGCAAATATTGAACCAGTGTTCTTAGGAAGAAATGCAAGGTTAGGTTCCTGGGAACCTCTGGTCGTAAAATTTTGATCAACTGATTAATCCATAACCTTATTTCATGTGACTCTCTTAAAGATGCCTTGTTTAATATGTATTTTCAGTTCACTAGTGCTGATGTCCTGACCAGCATTACCCTACCCTGTGCCTGAGGAAGAGATCCAACTCCTGTCTCGGGCAGAGCACTTCACCATTGTGCTTCGGTGTCATTCTGAACACCAGGGACACTGACAAAAAGCACAAAAGAGACATCACTAAGTAAACTGAAACAGGGTGCTTGTTTACAGTGTGAAATGAAGACAAGAAGGCACAACATCTCTGTTCAATCTGAGCTGAGTACGCGTGTCCAGAACTGCACTTTCTCACTATTCCCTGCCTGTAAAACAACCACAGAAACACCACTGGTATTAACCTGGGGTTGCAAATGAATTTCCACAGAGACAGGTGAGTTTGTATCTGTGAATAATGAGGGTCAACTGTGTTTATTATTCTCTTGATTACTAGGAAAGGGTGAGTGGGGCCATTTGGAGGGTGGTTTGTATAAATGAAAGCCAGATGGCTGGAAGGAATTCTGAGGACCTTTCCCCAGGGCATGTGTGGAAGAAGAGGCTCTCCTGGTGTCCTGTGATACCTGAGACCTTGGGAGAGACAAGTAGGACTAGGGAAAGGATAGGCTAGAAATCTTCGCTTTGCGGGGTCTCAAGAGCTAAAGAAGGATTATTTATGGCTACGTAGAAAGAAGAAATTGCAGCTTCTAAGCAAGTCTGCGGAAACTAAAGGGTTCAAGGGTGGATCCTGTGCTGCCGGCACCACTGCAATATGTGTTATAGATGGTAGTAATTTTGTGAAACAGGAGAAATTCTCCATCTGACAGTGGAGAAAAGTCTTATGAACAAATGCACGCTTAGTCTAGTAGAATCAAATAATGCTTGCGGTTCCTCTCTAAGGTGTCTCTTCAGTTGATGAGCACCTGAGCATGGAATTATATTGGCAGAGGGAAACTGAGGCAGCATGTGACACATCACTATTAGGGAAGCCTAGAATTTGGGACAGGAAATATAATATTTGGCTACATAATTCATAATAGACACTGTGATGTAAGGGCATTCTTGATTGGTACCTCATACAGATAAGCACCTTCACTAAGACTTTCTGTTTAAAGAAGCAGAGTCTGGCCATGTTTTACATGCTGGCCGTGAACTGCTGGGGTCACTGATCCTCCTGCCCAGAAATGGGAACCACTGAGGGATGCTAGCTACCACACCCAGCTCTTCCTTAGGGTTTTAGGGATCAGCATATCAGCAAGAATTATAGAAGCCAGAGGTTACTTCTTGAAGCTTAGGATACCACCCTCCCAATCATAATATAGCTTTGCTCATGAGATAGAACACATCCTGGAAATAGGTTATTGGAGCAATTAACGTTTCGTCAGTTGGTGTAATGGAAGGGAGCAATGCGTTCTCTTTGATGAAATCATTAATATTCAAGAATGTGGATTAGCCAAAATATTTTGTAGACATACTTCAGTTCTACTGGCACAGCCAGTAACAATCTCTGGGGCCTCTCACACTTTTATCGGGAGGAGTGGTGCCAAAACTGTAGTAGGAGGAAAGACTAATATTTATTTGCAGCTGGTACTTCTCCAGGGGTTTCAAATGTATTGACTCATTACAAAATCATATGAAGTTAGTACTAATCTTTACTGCTAAACCATTCATTCACCTGATTCTGAGAGTTGGTGAACTAGGTGCTGTCTCTGAAATATTGTTCTATTTGGTTTAGGAAACATCTTTTTCTTGCAGTCTATTTTCAAGGTCCTAAAAGGAAGAAAAGATCTGGAACTTCTTTGAGCTTCCTCAACAGGCAACACAGTTTTGTGCCCACTTCTTGAAAAATGTCTGTTTCAAATGTTTGTCTGTTGACCTAATTGTGGCTGCACTTGTGGGAACTTCTGGAGGAGAGGTTAAACCTTACTATCTCTGAAAATTTTGGTTATCGAGATCCACCCAAAGACCCCATGAGTTACATGTGCTAAGTTATCAGAAGCCAGCTCATAGCTGTTGATGTTTTAAGGTGAACAATGGGGTTAAGAAATAAGAGATGGGTTTGAAAGCTGGAGGAGGAAAACAAAGGGAATAGAAGGAGCCTGCAGAGGAAAGTGAGTGAAATGGGACGTTTGTGGGAAAATGGAGAAGGATAGACCATTTCCAATTATTTTCTCATGTTTCAAAATCAACCCTTCTGTCTTGAGCAATAGGATAGTTGTCAGGCAGACATGTCCAACCTTTCCATGTTTTACTTAAGCTTAATTAGAAATCCTTGCAGCTCAGTATTAAGCTTTCTAAACAGAAAAGTAGACAGTAAAAGCAGCAGAGGGGAAGTATATTAAAACCCACAGGCAGCACTAATCTTTTAAAAATTAAAAAATGAGGAGAGTGTCAGTCTTGCATTTTGCATTTGTACTGATGTCAGCATAAGAAAGACTAACAGACCTCACGTGTCGGACTACCTGTAGCCCAGTTAGAACGAGGAAGGTGTGGAGACTCAGAGAGGGTGTGGTCTACAAAAGAGAGGAGGATAAACCTGCCCCTGCTTCCTCTCCACTGTACAGTAGGTCTTTAGAGGCATTCTGAGAAAACATCAGAAATGATAGACCACCAAGCAGGATGTAGGGAGAGCTGATGCTAAAGGCATCCTTGGAAATGCAATGACTTTATTATCACAGGGTAAACTCACATTACAGAAAAGTTAGGTTTATTTGTGATGCATTTGTATGTCTGAAGGGACAGTTTTCACTCGCCATAATCCATGTAATAGGTAAAGACTGGTGGATTCAGTCAATTTAGTGACTTGTGACTTGGTGCTGCCAAACTGACACAAATCATGGGAAGAGGCAGAGACACAAGCATGAGACAACGTGGCCCCCAGTTCTCTCAGAGCAAAGCCTGGAGGAGCACTTTGACTCGTGAAACACCAGTACATTTATTCAAGTCAAGGTCCATTGTATCCGGGACTGGAGTGTTTTATGATCTCTATCTTTCTTTTGTTCTATTTAATAAAAACATCTTTAGGAAGACAGGCAGAAAACTTGGCACGTAAGCACCAGGGCAGAGTCACAGAGAGGTGCTGTCACTGTATCTCTGGATGTTGTAGGTTTGACTTGGCTATCACCCAATCTCAGGCCATCTTTCCCCCATAGTCAGCACACACTGTTTTTCTTGTGTCGATGCCTCTGTGTGGCTGACTACTCCTCCATAGCTCCAAACCTTCTTTCTTCCCTCTCTCTCTCTCTCTCTCTCTCCCTCTTCCCCAGAGGCACTGGGAACTGAACACCAAGCCTCCTTCATGTTAAGCAGGTCCTTTACCACCGGGCCACAGCCCACAGCCTTTTTGCTTTATCTTGAGACTGGTTTTCACTCAGCTGCCCACAGTTGGTTCGAACTGGCAGTGCTCCTGCCTCAGCCTCCAGAGCACCTAGGATTACAGGCATCACACCTGGCCTCCTCACTCTTTCCGTGTGTGTTTACAATGTAATGGGACAGCGTGCTACTGGTGCCAGAATTTGAATCTGAATCCAGGCTCCACTGGCATTATGGATGCCACATGGAGTCCAATAGTTCTTTTCTCCCACCTTCCACATGTGTTAAATGATTATAATAATACATGTAATGAAATAAGAATTTCTAAAATAGATCAAGCCCTTGATAAATGCCAATATCTGGCTATGGTTTATATCTACATGCCCCACTCTAAGCCTCATTTGCTCATAACTAGGGTTTTTTCAAAGTGTCTGGACAAATAGGGGTGAATATGGATTAAGAGCATGTGATTACGAAGTCAGTTTGCTGGTTGGTTTAGCATAGTTCTGCCTGTGGATAATGGGAAGGTCCACATCAACCAATAGGCTTATAGAATGAATGAACTAAGAGAGAAAGGGAGGCTTGCTGCTTTCTGCCTTTTGTGCCTGTCCTGACCTGACAGTTTCTGCTGTGCAATGCCCCTGCCATGCCATCCTACTCTGGAGCCAGCCAGTGCTAGACTGAACGTTCTACACACTGTGAGCTGAAATATCCCTTTCCTCCTCAAACTTGTGTGCATGGGACATTTTGTTCCAGCAGTGAGAAAGTGACTAAAATATGAATCTGTATTTATGTGTATATATTGCAACTAGATGCCAGTGATATAAAGATACTTAGCTGTGAAGTGGTCTTCAATTTAGCCATATTCTCATCTCTGTGCTACATCTACTTCACCTTCTTCCCCAATAGTCCATTAGTTTAGTGCTGGCCTTTCTAAATCGTCGGTACTCAAACTTTAGTGTGCATGGGAAGCACTAGAAGATTTGTTAAATCACAGACTGTCTTGCTTTTGAAGCCCTCATTCTTAGGGGGTCCTGGTAACCTGCTTCTAACAAGTTCCCAAGTGGTGCCGTAGTTTCTGGCCCAGAGCAACAAGACAGTGAGAACCACTGCTCTGTCTTAATATTAAGGACCTTGACACAACTTTGATTAATGCATTCAGGAGGAGCTTCCCTCTTAAGCCACCTGTCAATGACCTCACCTTATTATAGCCAATGCTATAAAACTTTAGCCACATTAATTATGCCAGGCCAGGGCAACAGCATTATTCTCATCTTGCTTCTTTAAGAGAAACCTCAAAAAGTCTCTCATATAGATCCATCGGCACTCATGCTGTACAATTGTAAATTCCTTATACTGCAACTGAAAAAAAAATTCCCTTTTTATCTTTGTATTTGAGCTCTTTTTGGTCAGCCTTGTTAGTGGTTAAAGGTAGGGATTAACACTCCACATGAAGATTGGTTAAGTTGTACTTCTATTAACTTAGCAGTTACTTGATGTTAAATTCATCAAATACAAGTTTCCCATTTGTAAAAGGGACTGACATTGGCAGGGATGTGGAAGGCTTAAACATATTGACAAATTTAAAGCATTTGGAATAGAACAGTGTCTTGTGTATAATATGCAAATTATTGTTTTGTTATTATTACTGTTTAGAATGAGTTACTCTTTATTCTTTTTTTTACTTTTTCTGGAGACAGGGTCTCATGTTGTTGTTCAGGCTGGCCCTGAGCTCATCCTTGAACTCACAGCAGTCCTCCTGCCTCTGCCTTCAGAGTGTTGGGATTACAGGTGTGAGCCACAAACTGTGGTATGTGGTACTGACTGCTGGTGGGGGTGAGCCTCCATGTCTGACATTGTTGTATCTGGTTACTAAGGTTTGAACTTAGGAACTTGTGCTTGCATGACAGGCTTTGGAACCACTGAGCTAAATCCCTGGCCCAACTCTTTATTATTTTATGGCAAGGAGAAAGGGAACCAGAACTGATACTTGTTTCTAAATAAAATAAAATAGTCAATCAACGTAACAAAAGAAAGAAGCAATTCATTTCCAGCTCCTGGTATATCAGTCTGACCAGTATCAGCTAAAAATATCCCTACCAGAAAATGACCCACCCTGAGGGTCTGCTTGTTGACATACCAGGGCACATTTTTACTGTATATATCTGTCAGGGATAAAGAAAGAAACATGATAGTAAAATTAAAACACAGAATTAAAATTTTTGTGGTGATCATAAGGCAAGGGTGATACTGGAACTGAAACATAATCTGCAGATTTTCTGGTAAATACAGATATTTAAATCAGAAGGCAGACACCATGTACATCCCATAGGTGTACTTTCTTGAATGTCCCAACACTTAAACCACAAAACCTTTTGACCCATCAATATGAATTCACATTTTGGAGCCTAAATTACCATTTCCTGTCCTAGAAGGAAATGCATTCATGAAGTCTGGATTTAATCTTAAATATCTTTATCTGGGATTTACATCCCATTTGAGATACATTAGATAACTCATTGGGGTGCTGTTTGGATGTTGGCCTTGTAGTTGGCATGGATATTCTTTTTTTTTAGATTTTTTGAGTCAGGGTCTCGCTTTATAGTTCAGGCTGGCCTGAGCTCAGCCTCAAACTCACATCACAGCAATCCTCCTGCCTCTGCCTCCCGAGGGCTGGGATTACAGGCGTGAGCCAGCCGGCACTGTAGTATGTGGTACTGGTTGCTGCTGGGGTGTGAGTCTTCATGTCCAGTATGCTATGTGGTTACCAAGGATCAAACCTGGGCCCTTGCGCTCACAAGACAGGTGCTGGAACCAATGAGCTAAACCCCCAGCCCATGGCATGGATATTCTATGACAAACATTTCTGCTGCAGGGAAAGTCAGTTCTGTAGCTCAGTATTTACTGTAAACACCTGTTAGGCTCTCCCATGCACACTTCCCCCTCCCTGAAAACACCCTGCACTATTTTGTGTAGCTTCTTTATTACTGACCATGTTATTCCTTCTGTGAAACCTATCTTTTCTCCTACTTTCTTCTATTAATATACTCTACTTTTCTATCAGATTTCAACACATATTTCTTGTTTGAAAAACTTTTCCGAACTCTACCACTTCAAGTAACAAACTATTACAACTCCCTTCAAAAAATCTCTGAGATTCATAATGGTGTGGCAATACAATTACTGTGTTGAATGAAAGAATGAAGCATTAAAACAACTGATTAAGTCTACTCCCATAGGTAGGAGTTTAAAATGACCAAAACCAACAGAGTAAAAAAAAATAAATCCTGGGCCAGAGAGTTATCTCAGTGGTTCCAGTGCCTGTCTTGCAAGCACAAGGACTGGGGTTTGATCCCCAGCAACCACATAACAATACTGGGTGTGGAGACTCACACCCAGCAGCAACCAGTACCACATACCACAGTGCCGGGCGTGGTGGCTCACGCCTGTAATCCCAGCACTCGGGAGGCAGAGGCAGGGGGATTGTGATGTGAGTTGGAGGCTGAGCTCAGAGCCAGCCTGAGCCACAAAGAGAGACCCTGTCTCAATAAATAAATAAATAAATATAAATAAATAAATAAACCCTAAATAAATAAATACATAAATAAATCCTCTTTGATTTATCCATGCAGGTTGCTTTGTGAACTCTTCTTATTGCTTAAAATATATAAATAACTTAGGATGAATTTTAATTTGAATGCTAATTGGTTCTAAAGAATAATGAATTTCATTGTCAGATTTTCCCACCTATGTTACAGCAGATTTTTTTCTCTTTGAGCTTTTTTTCTGAAAGAAATTTCACTGAACTAGATGCTTGATAGCAATTTGAATTTTACAGCAAACATTCATAGCCAACTTACGAGTTCTTGACTGTAGAGTGATGATGGAAATACCGACAGCATTCATACTGTAACTGTTTAAATCGTATCACCATAGCAAATCTTATAATGCAGCACATTTGCACTGGGATGAATGGAAGAATAACTACAGGGGCTGGAAAAACCTGCAGTGGTTCAATTCAGATGGCATGGAGTATTTCCCATGTTCAAATCTCTTAGAATGTTTACTTCTGAATGAGTAGTGTATGCCCCCAAACCTTTATTCTTAAAGGATAGGAGACTTCCTCATACATTTACAAGAAACATAGGATCTCTGAGTCATTTTGAGAAATCATTAATGTTTTTTTTTTCTTTTTAACTGTCTTCTTCTTCTTCTTTTGTGAATTACTTTTCCCCACATTTTCTGTTTCATCGCTGAGATGATTCCCCCCGAGAGCTTTGTGTTAATCTTGACAGGTGTTTGTAGATCCACAGACCTCTGTGGAATCGTTACTGGCTGAGATGAGGTACAGTAGAAAACGTGACACCTACAAAGTAATGAACTTACTTTATTGCATTCTAAATAAAACAAACCATGCAGCCAGTGGAATTAATTTACTAATGTCTTCCTAATGAGGCTTTCATTAGGCATATGGTGTGACCTTCAATATTTCACACAAGCTAGTTACTTAAGATGTGTACCTGATGATTTTGGGGAAATGTGTCTGGTGACTGTCTCATATCATATTCAAATAAATTAGTTTACCCTTACATTAATGTAGGCACCTAGGAAAAGAGATTGAAGAAACATTTCTACACTTAAGAAAAATTTTATACAAATAGAAATAAATGCTTCTCGTATCAATCTCTTCAATAATTAAAACTGAATTTATTGTGTTCATTTTGAAGGGAGGGGAGAATCTTTCATTTTCTGGGCCCTGTAAAATCTCACATAATGATACAATTTGGGAGTAAAATATGAGAATAGAGTCATTTTATCCACTTCACAGTGGTTTGTTTTAAAAGCAATCCTCCTACCCAGTCTAGCGAATATAAGCCTAAAACGTGAGTAAAGCTGTATACTTTCGGAAGACCGCTGTAAACCACAGAACAGGCACCCCTTCAAATTCGCAGCATTTTGACTGAGTATTCACCAGAAATTTAAAGGGGAAACCTCTCCCACCAACACATCACCAGCTGGAGGGCACTGGCTGCGCCCCTGTAGCAAACACAGCAGCAGGTGAAGGACCACCACGGAGTCACAGCCTCACTGGTACACTGTGCCAGCTTCTTAATTTGTCACTTCAGTTTGCCTTGCAGATTAAATAAATCTTCAGGCTTCTTTGTGACCACACTTAGCCACCTGACACTTGGAGATCATATCAGTCATGCATTTTGTTAGTATTATTTAAATTGACTCATTTCTGCTATTATTTACAGCCAAACTTTGTAGAACCAAGCAAACAGACATGGTAAGGGAAGAGGAAAGGTGTGTCTTTTCTTCTTCAGCACTAGCAGCCAGAAACAGTATGAAACCAATAGATCATGAAGAAAAGCAATTTCCTACTTGAGGGATTAGATAGAAGCCCCTTTTGTACTATTAAATGGAAGTTTTGGTTATTCTTCAAGTAAGACTGATTTCTTTTTCAATTTACATAAATAGGCTCTAGAGAAGGTGCAAGAGACTCCGCAAGTCAGACCCCTCACCCAGTCAATGGAAGAGATTAAAAAATAAATATGTACATAATTATGCAGAAGCCATCTTCATGTTGTAATGCACTGCGAAAGTCTGTCGAGTGTTGGGAAACATTATACTGCTACACACTAAAGATCATTAACTCAACAAAGACTAATTTGAACTGATACATGAGGCTCTTTTCATCTCTTTCTCTAGGAAAAAAATCACATATGATTTTTATTTTGAAGCTCGAACTTGCCAACATTAGAATTTAGAAAATTATGTAAATTTCAGAAAAGGTTTGCTTTAACTTTTAAATTAACAACAATGCAACCCCTTCTATCAATCAGTAATTAATTCAGATTTGGAAAAAACTGTAGTAGAGAACTGTGCTTTGCAATATTGTGTGAAAATCATCATCCGTTTTAACTCGAGTTACATTCAGGAGGAGTAAAATATATCCTTAAATAATAAAGACACATGACATGTAAAAATCGTGGGTAAGGAGTCATGATCATACTTTGACAGCCCATTTTCTGCAAGGCTTGCTGTTTACATGGGTTATATGTAGGAGGCTGGCACACTTTTCATAGTCATGATATGTGTTCAGAGCTAACTCAGAAATGTGACCGAACGTTGCAATTTATTCTAACAAATTTCTCAGTTGCTCAATTGTATCTGTCTGTAATGTCCCGCACACTGTTAAGAACAAAGAAATAAGTATTAGCATAGCAGATATTTCTCATTTCACATGTAACTTGAACAAAAGTTTCTAAATCTGGTGGGACAACCTATGATATTAATGAGAAGTTATTTATGAATATTAAAGGGAAGTGGGGAACTAGGTACAGAAAACAAATGAAAATAATGCATATTTAAGCAGAATAAAAATGAACAACTATAACAAAATAAACTTAGAAGGTTGAAGTCTCGGTAAGGCTGAGTTAAAGGGATGTGGGAGAAAAAAGTCGTGATAATTCCCTCCAACCAAAATTCATTGTTCCCGGACTAGATACCAATAATAAGCTACCCGAGTGTCGGATGTTCGAATCCATTAAATTGGTAGGACTGGGCATTTGAAAGATGTAAAAGTTGGACTGCTGACAGGTCAGCCCATGGAAAATATGTCAGTGTTGCCAAGATAAGAAAGTATACAGCTGAAATTAGGAATGAGACGCAGACCCAACACTAAATAATTCAATAGTTTTCCATGACTTACAAAATAGTATCAACATGGAAACAGCAAGATTCATTTTCAAGATCACCAACTGGCCAACTGTGATATTTTGGAACAGACCTATGCTTTGCTAACATACCAGAGCAAGCCATCAGCGGAAGGAAGCTGCTGTGACACAGCCACTCCGCCTCTGCCTTGGTAAATGGGATCAGTGTTGCGCAGTGGGGGGTGCAGTGCACAGAGTCCACTGTCCCGACCTGAAAACTTGGTCTCTCCAGTTTTCTCACAGGTCACCTGGTAGTCTAGTTAATCTTTTATCAGTGGAAGTCACTAGGAAATTTTCTTTTAAAAAGGCAAACTGAGCATTTTCTTCAAGCTTTTGGTTGTGAAGTCTTGCTCCTCTTGCTAAGAGGCAGTTACTATCTATGGGCATGACCCAGGCAAACAGCACAGGGAAAATCATACATTAAGGATGGAGAGGGAAGAAGACAGAAGAGGCCAAAATGTGTATCTTCCTGTGTGTTCTTACAAAATCTAAAAAATAATTATCTCATCCCATGTACGTCAGGTTAACAGGTTTTGAAAGCTAAACACATACCTTGTGGCTATAAATAATGCTTGATCCTTGCCTCTGGACACCTCAGGGAGGCATTTACTGGTCAGGAAAATAGGTATCATGTGATATGCTCTGGGTTTTTCCAGAGACATGTGTTTCAGAGAAATTAAGATGTTGCTTCCCTATAGGAACCTGTTGAAGATAGTAACTGGAAAATAAGGGGATCCAAAGCTCTTGACCAGAGTAAAATGCATTGGAGTGAAAAATGCTGCAGATGGGAAAGGAGATGCTTCTTCCTTGAACAGGTAAAGAAAAAGGAATACAAAATTCCATTTCCTAAAGACAAGGAATTAGAACTGGCTAAAGACATACTCACCACACACTATCAACCAGGGGATCTGTAAAGGGACTTGAGCTTATTAGTGATAAACACATCTTCCAGGGTTTTAGATTAGTCCTGTTGTTGGGAATATACCAAGTATTATTATCCTAATGTGAGGAAGTATGGGCTGCTATACATTCATGTGTGCTTTTATTCATCAATGTATCTAGTTATTTATTCATCTAACAAGTGCTGATCGAGCACCCAGTCAGCCGAATGATCTGTACCCAGCTCTAAGCTCATCCAGGGAGAAATAGCTGGAGGGTTTAGTTCCTTTTGAATGAACAAGTATTTGGGCTCCCTGTCTACTCTTCATGAGCTGGGAAGATCTCAGCTCTGCTTTAAAGTCCATGAACTGATGAACTGCACCTTATGACTTCCAGAGTGTGTGCTTGGTGTAATTAATCTACTGGGACTGAATGATTGTTCTTGACTCAGCTAGTGTAACTTACATATTCAGAGAATTTCAAAGTAGTAGTGTGTCCCACTCAGACATGCTCACTGATCAAGTCCTTACCACTCTTTTGGCAAATGCTGTTGATGAAGTTTTTAAGAAACACATATTGATTGGAAAAATTCCCTTACATTTAATATTCTACCATTCTGCAAGGCCACTACTAACTTTGACATGCCCATGCAATTACCTGTCTGTCAAAAGAGTTTCATTTTCCCCAACTCTTGAGTAGCACACCATGATTAAATGCATATAAGCAACAAGTTTTTGCCTTGGGCAGCCAAAAAAACCACTGTGGCATAAGATCAATAGCTGCACTGCTTTCCAAAGAATGTCTCTGTCATTGCTTCCTATAGTCTTGAAAGGCCCTCATAAATACTTTAAGCTAAACATGTTCATTCGCCTGTATACATGTTGTTCATGCAAACGAAGGCAAAAAAAGTGATGGAGAAAAAATCCAGAGGGCCCAGATAGGAGTTAAAATGGTTAAACTTATTGCAGAGTTCATAGAACACAGTTTCAACTGGCAGGGCACCCTCTTTTTAAAATTTCCATATGTTTCAGAGAAGGAAAAGTTCACAAGCGTAAATGTAAAATCCTACATGAAGGTTTGAGAAAATCAGTAGCTTATGCACAGGATGAAGAGACCTAATTCTAGGGTAAAAAATAACTCAGAGAATTTCACTGCACACACACAAAAATGTAACAACAGGCAACAGTTTGACACAGTTCTTTAAAAAAATGTTTGTGTGAGTTGAATTCTAGCATCCAACCCATGGCAGTAATAATAAGTTTGGAGCTTTACATAAGACCTTCAATAGATAGGATGTGACATGCTAGGTGCCTCATTTTACAAGTTACCCTGACAAATAGGTGAGAGACCATATGGTCATAAGAGTCATATTCAGTCTAGAATGATAGAGACCAAGGGAGATACTATAGGAATCATTAAATAGTCCTGGGTCTTCCATCTAAAGAAAAGTAGGTGTGTTCTTTATTGACCTTGCAATACAGCAGGAGATAATTGGTAAAACAAGGTAGCACACAACATATATGAAGGTTTCAGAAAGAGAAAAACTAGGAATTTGAAACTAAAGCTCATTCCCATGTGGGGAATTTCCCTCTTTGAGATTCTTGCCTCTGGATATTTCTTTGGACAGGAAATAATACAGTTTATAAGAAATAAAAAAAGATAATTTTAAGACTAATTGTCATTGCAGAAAACTGAAAGTAGATTTACATGAAAGAATGGAGAGAAGGTGCTCACACGGAGGACTTGCAGTTGGATGTGGTGTAACTGGCCAAGTAACTCAGCACCTACTATCTCCTTGAGGAAACAAGTAATAGGCTGAAGCCTACAACCCCATGTATGATCACTCATATAGATTTAACTGTATGAAAATATGTGCCATGCTTTTTTCAAGAAGGAGTACAGTGGATTCCAAAAGATATTTTAGAAAAATGAAATTGAAAAAAAATAACAGAATGGATGACCACCAGTTTGAGAGGCTAACATCAAGTAGTCTAAAATACAGAGAAAGAGAGCAAAAAACCAGACCATCATGAGTAGATAAAGAGATATGTAACTGCAGGTAAGACACTGTAAATGTATGTGGAATATCAACAAATAAACATGTGCATTGACTTATGGTATCTTTATATACATCCCATGTATATGTATTTTCCATTATATTTTTGCACAATTATGCTGTACTCTCCAAATTACCAGTTTCTGATAAAGCTTATGCATAGTTTTTAAAACATTCTAGTTAGAAGTGGAATTTTATTTTTGCATACCAAATCATGTGCATTAATTTTATTGAAGTTAACCAAATCCTGCAATTCCAAATAAATGAGTCCAAATAATTTACAATATAACATCACTTGTCTTCTATATTGTGATAGACAGACAGAATGCATGCCATGTTACCTTACATATTGTCAATCTGGAAAAGTGGCCAGTGTTTCATATTGTTTTTCATTTCTGGCTTTTGACCCGCTCCTATAATATATAGGAGGAATCAAAATTATAGGGTGCCCTATAATCACAGATATATTTGAAGCTGTCTGGCAAACTGATGGAAATAATGAAATAAGCCCCCTAATAACTCCAAGAAGAGTGACCGTGTAGTGACCAGTATCCTCTCTACCCATTTCTGATGCTTCTTAAATATCCAGCGACTCCATTATCTCAGTCTCCCAGAAGAGAGGTGAAAAGAATTTAGCACTTCAGTAAGGCTGGAATGAAAGTATCACATAATTTCCACATGTAACACATGATGATAAACATCTCTCTTCAAAACAATAATTTTCTATTTCATAAAAGCTCACCTTAATGGTGATCTCTTTCATAAAGCCTCCTCTATCGTCTCCCTCCTCCCTCTGTATCTTACTTGACACGACCTTAGCCACCATGTATTAATAGCCCACTTCTATATATTCAGGCATCTCCAACCATAGTGCAGACACATGGGACATACAAAATAACAGCAGGGACATACAGCAGGGACCATGTTTCCTGTCGCTTTGACTTTGTGGTTCAGAACTGGGAGTTTCTTTCAAAATGTGGCCTGCCAGCCACCTGCTGCACCTTCTTATAAAGCCAGGAGTTGACATTGTTCTTTGCACTGGATGAACTGACAGTTTCTGGGGCTGTGGTCAGGGTTCTGCATTCTTAAGCACAGACTGGACAACACATGCTCAGGACTATCTGTCAGTGGAAAGCCTAGTATGAGCTGGTGCTTAGAACCCACCTACTGTTGCTAAGACAATGCTTTCCGGCACATGCTATATATTTATGAGAAATAAAGAGAAGTTGGTTTGCCCCAGGTGTCTTCCCTCTGCCACTACATAGTAAAAACCTGCAGTGGGGATGTCCTTCTCAGACAAACTCTCTGTGACTCTTTTTAACTTTTTTCTGTAGCACCAAGTGCTTCCTAAAGTGATGCACAGATGACTGTTGATGTTAAGGAAGTGAAAGGTAGTGAAGGAAGAAGAGGAAAATGGTAGGGAGGCACTGAAGGGAGGTGTTATTCAGGTGGGCAGGAATTCAAAAGTACTCCTGAAATTTCTATTTAGTTCTTCTGTGGTGCACTTCCTAACACCGAGAATTGTTCTCTCTGTGAAAACAGCACTGAGATTACTTAAGACAGTCCTGTGTGATTGAAAGACATACCACACATGACTAACGCCCAACAAATCTGTCCAGTGATACTAAGGACATTGTGGATCTTATTTTTCCTCTGCAAATTCAATTCAAGGAAATCATTTCCATTTCAACATAAACATGTATATGTGTTTAGGTATATGTGTGCTATTTCTTCACAGGGGTCATCTTCACAATGATTTCTGTCAATTAAGTGCAGAATTAATAGCCGTGAAATGGACTCACTCAAGCCTTTAGATTTTCTTTCATTACAAAAACTATTCAACTTCCACTCATATCTAACTCCCACACAAACCTTCTGTCCTTTATCTCATTATTACAAATAACCAAAAGTCAAAGTTGGAAATGAGACTTGAGAACATGTTTCATGTGCCCAAAATAACAGGAAAATAAGGCTTTATTGCTGCTATTATTTAGGCTCCAAGTTTTCAAATCTCGAGCAGACTTTCTATTGGTTTTTGTTTTTACTATGAATATGTCTTATACTCAAGAGTTACTTTCCAACTATATCTGTATGTAAGTGAGTGGAATGGTTCATCTTTACTAAACATTTTTTAACTGCTACACATTAATTACGAGGACCTTAAGTTTGTTGTTATGGCACCTGCCTGTAATCACAAGTTTGAGGCTACCTGGGCTACATAGTAAGTTCAAGGCCGGCCTGAACTATCTAATGAGATCCTTCCTCAAAAAAGGGACTGAATGTCTAGTTAGATTAAATGATTTACTCAAACTTACAATCAAATTATGTTACAGGTCACAGTCGTATTTTTTATTGTGGGATCTGCAAACACACCCAAAAGACAAACTTTACAGTCATGTACAAATTTTGTGTGCATCCGTGCTTTTATTTTATTTTATTTTTGAGACAAAGTCTCACTTTGTAGTTCAGACTGGCCCTGGCTCAGCCTTGAACTCATAACAATCCTCCTGCCTCTGTCCCCAGAGTGTTGGGATTACAGGTGTGAGCCACCACACTTGGCACTGTGCTATGTGGTACTGATTGCTGGTGGACGTGAGTCTCCATGTCTGACATTGTTATATGTTGTTACTGGGGATCAAACCCAGGCCCTTGAGCTTGCAAGGCAGGTGCTGGAACCACTGAGCTAAATCCCTAGCCCCATCTGTGCTTTTATATGGATAGAAGTCCAGAATTTTATCAAACTCTTAAGTGTTTCTCCACATAGCTCAAATTTACAATTTTGGTTGTAGCTCTAACTTATAAAATATTTTATATTGATAAAATACCCTAAAATATGGAAGGTCCTATGATCCAAACTTCCAGTCATCCCTTAGATGATAAATTCAACAAACAGATATAATTTTGATGATTGGGATTTTCAGTAACACAACTCATTGCATTTCACATTGCCATGGTTCAAAGCTCTAGACTTTATGAAGGCATTCATATCAATGTACTCTTCCTTCTCTGGACTTTCTCACATTGGTGTAAATTCTGCGCTCTGGAGCCAGCAAAACAGACACTTTTGCTAGCTCAGAATGTCTTTCAAATATCTGGCAATGGCCATTCTACGTCCTGAAATGCAGGCTTGTCCAGTCCTGAAAGTCAGCCCCTCTCACTAGTCCTCTTCCTAGATTGAAGACACGGAGAGACCTCACGTTTAAGATCTTTCATTTAACATGTCAGAAAAATAGTCTTCAGGTTTCCTTAATTTAAATGTGTTAAGAAACAGTTCACCCCACATTTCAGTAATGCAACCATAACCACATAAATAATTTAAACCAAAAAGGGGAAAGATGAAAAATTCAATTTCTTTTCCCACAGTCATTGTTTACACCAGCATTCCTGATAGACTGTCAGAAGCAAATCAGTCCGTTGGTATGCTCGGACAAGAAGGAGAACTTCCCCAAATAATCTGAGTTCTAATATGCCATGTGTTTGTGTTTGTTTGTTTGTTTGGTGTGTGTGTGTGTGTGTATGCGGGCGTTTGTGCAATTTCTACTGCAAACTGCCAGGATTCCAGAGCTCCACTGTGCAGATGTCCATTAGCTCTCCATAACACCATTGTTCCTCAGATCACACTTGACTTACTGCCGTGTCACGCAGATCCATCCAGTTAACCAGATTTCTGACCAAACTCCACTCCAGTCAATGTTTCATGTTATTGCAACAGGTGTGAGTTGGACACACTTGGGCAGGAAGACCCAGCTCTCCTTTAAAACAGATGTTTCGTGTCTGCCTTGGTGGGAGCCACTACACCCCAGTGAGGACCTGAGGATATGATGAATCGATCAGCCAGGGCATCTTGTGTTTGACTAAAGGCCAGGGGGTCTATCTCTGTTTCTTCTGACTCATTTCATTTTCTTTTCCTTCAGATCTGGACAAAAGAAGTCCACAGCTAATGTAAAATTAAGAATCATAGTCAGTATTTTAAAGCTGTGTTTTAAAGTCCATTTCTAGTGAATTGCAAATCATTTCAGTTTGAGCAACAGCAAGGGCAACAGGTTTCTGTAAAAGCTTTGGAGTTTAGGAGGCTACGTTCTGACAGATTCCCTCACTCATGGAATGCAGCCATCAGCGTTCTGTAAAAACTGAAATGCTGCAAGTCTATTTTTATGCAGCTGGGATCAAGTTACTAAATGGATCAAAAGAAATAATTTCTTTGAAGAGGTGGCTCTTGACACCAGTGCCCTAAAAATAAGTGCAATTTTGTGGATACAAAAACTTGTTTATATCACAGTAGAAGAAACTATAGATATATTTTCCATATATATATACTTACACTAAAGGCATACTGAATGCTACTCTGAATATGGTTTAATATCTTCCAGTTTAATGGTACTGTTTTTAAGAGGATAATTGCATGCTATCTCCTGAGTAATTGACATAGCTAAAGATAATTATTCTTGCCAGCCTTAGCTTATTGGGTTAATAAAATCAATGACAAGAGTTTAACCACTAAATAATACTTTGTACCAAATGCCAGCAAAATACTTCTAAGATAATTTCATTTTATTTTAGGATTAATTTTTATTTTAACAAGTAACTATTATTGTCATAATTTCACAGATACAAAAGCTAATTCTCTGAGTTTTAATTGTTTCAACTTGCCACAGGTTATACAGGTAGTGTTCCTCCAAGGTGTGGTTTAAAAGCTAGATTTTACTTCCAAAGCTCATAGTCACCCAATTGTATGCTATTTCTTTAAGTTTGTCAGTTTTTGAGACAGGGTCTCACTATATAGTTCAGGTTGACCTTGAACTTACTATGTAGCCTGAGCAGGCCTTAAATTTGCAGGGACCCTCCTTATGTCAGTGCTGGGATTAAAAGCAGGTACCACCCCGTCAGGATTCATTTAGGTCTGACACTTTATTGGGTGATTCTAAGATGTGGAAAAAAGTCAAGAAGCAGAATTTTCTTTGTAAATCTCTTCTTTTGTGAAAGTAAACTTGTTTACTGGAGATGTGATAAATTAAAAGATTACAACGATAAAGAACCAGAGACAACAGACCTCAAGTGTGTGAAAATGTCAAGATAGCTAAATAACAACAGGGTATTACATAATTTTTCCACCACAGGAAAAAGTGAGAGAACAAAATTCAGAAAGAGTGATGTAGGATAGGTATGGTTGGACTGGGAGTGCAAATATCGAAGGCCACACAGATAAATACTAAAGGCCATATAAATACACAAAGAGGTTATACAGGTACATCCCAAAGGCCAAATAGCCAGCCTTCTACAGATATGTATAGATATCCATCCATTTCAAGCTTCAGGGTGAAAAACAAATGCAATCTCTTCACAGGTAATCCTTTGGAATACAACTAGATAGCTCCAGTTTTCCAGGACAGAACCTCCTCCTCTAAATGCATTAGTCGCTGACTCAAGCCTCCTCCTGGGCTGCAGAGAGGACTTGGCTGGTGTGAGATTGTGCTGTCAGAGACTTGAGAAGGGAACCAAAGGATGGGGAGAGTGTATTTCAATAGAAGGTCCAGATGAAATCATCCCAGGCATTGTCTAAGAGTAGTGAAATATGAGGGATGAAGCTTCAATATTCAATTTTTGTTGGCAATTATATAATACAATATGATATATTATAACATATTGTATTATATAATACCATATTATATAATACATGTAATATTCAATCCAATATTAATTAAATATACTTACACATAGAATTATATTGCTGGGAGATGTAAAGGAAATGAAGAAAATCTTCACTTTACATTATTTTATTAAAACCTGAATAAAATACACAGACATGTTTAATGTGAAATTTCCAGAAGTCTTAAATAGTATAAAATTTCAGAAATAGCTCAGGAGTATTTTCTACCAAGTTACAATGAAAGAAAGGAAATCAATTTTGATGAAAGCAAAAACTTAAGTGGTTTGCATTGTTAGCAAATTATTTGTCTCTGTATTCTGTTGGCAGTGATTTGAAGATGCTCGCTTCACCAAAATTTGAAGCCAACTGGAAGAAAACATGAACGAAATTGTAACAAACCTCTCCAATGCCTCCATCCAACCCCAGTTAAACCATCAGCCTCTTGGGAGTGTATTTATTCCAATCCTGGTGATATATGGATCAACTGGGGTTTGAGGCTATTGTGGACTTAGGAAAAACTTGATATTGGCAACAAAAAAATTTTTATGTTTTTCCACTCAAAAATATATGAACAGAGAGATTTTGTTCACAAAAATTCAATTAATTGAGGGCCGGGGATTTAGCTCAGTGGTTCCGGCGCCTGTCTTGCAAGCACAAGGACCCAGGTTCGATCCCCGGTAACCACATACAATACTGGGCATGGAGACTCACCCCAGCAGCAACCAGTACCACATACCACAGTGCCGGGCATGGTGGCTCACGCCTGTCATCCCAGCACTTGGGGGGCAGAGGCAGGAGGATTGCTGTGATGTGAATTGGAGGCTGAGCTCAGGGCCAGCCTGAACCACAAAAGTGAGACCTTGTCTCAAAAAACCTAAAAAAGAAAATTCAATTAATTGAAAATGTTTAAAAAAAGATGTAGACACTTGTAAGAGAAATATCAGAAAAGCAAAAGTGGACGCAGAGATAATTTTCTCAGTGGATGATCACATCATTAGGCTGAGCTTTGCTCCCCTGGGATGAGAAGAGTCAGAATTAAAGTACAGAAAGAGCATTTCTGAGTTGCAGAAATTCTTAAAGACAAAGTGATAGTTTTCTAATCTCCTGAATTTAAAATGAGTGAGTCCTAGAAAAATGAACTGACATTTACATGCTGCTCCACAAGTCATGTGACTTCTCTGGGCTTCACAGCTCACATCCTTAAAATGGAAGCGGGGACTAACTGATCACCAAGTCCCGTCATGCTGAGCTCAAGAGGGTTTACTAATCTATCCAAGGATAGAGCGAGTCTGTGGCTGACATTAAACTGAGAGCCCGGTGCACACTGGTCTGGCTCATATTCTGACATTTGCTCGGATAGCTCACTGTAACTCCATACATAAGAAATACATGAGTGAGCACATGGGGAGGGGAGGGAGGGCAGGAAGGAGGGAAGAGAAGCGAGGGGGGAAAGGAGAATACAAGAAAGGAAGGCAGGAAGGAAGGAAGGCAAGGAGGGAAGAAGGGCGGAAGGAAGGAGGACAGTCAAACACTTTTAGAAGAGCAAATTTGTGAGGAAAAATCAAGGGAGTTGAATTACAAAATTTGTTTTAATTCCAAACAAAGGCAATCAAAGTGGGAAAAGAGAACTACAGCCTTGTAACCTGTCCTTTATCCATAAGGGAAAGGAAAAAAAAAAAACAAAAAACAAAAAAACAAAAACAGAAGCAGTTAGGGTCTGCTGAGTTGTTTGAATTCAATCATATCATTCAACTCTCTGACTCCAGGCCTGGCCCAAGTCAGGAAAATTGGTCTTGATTGTCTAAGTTAGATCAGACAACCTAGTAGCAACAAAGAAGAGAATCCTGTGACATGGGTTAGTCAGCACACAGAAAGCTAGATAGTCACGCAAATATACACTCATACTATATCTACTAAAATAATACAAGCTCAGCCCTATCACCGATTGCTGACCTTTTTCCCATTTATATATATAGTGACCTCTCGAGAATTTGCTATAGGTAAATGCTAATATTCATTTGATATAACACTTTTGGGTTATTAATAATATAGGAATAGTAAGAAGAGAAAAATATAGCAATAGACATAGATGGGACTATCCTAATTTTATAAACACAATAAAATCAATAAGTTTTGAAAAATCCGCCATACATGGAAGGAATTCGAAGGACTGTCTGACAGGATAACTTTAAGAAGGAAACCTTCTGACCTGTGGTCAGACTAACTTATACTCAAAGAAGGCAAACAATTCACACACTGACTAGTTCCAAGACTTCTCTTTCACTCAGTATCATTTTAGATAATGTGAAGAGCCATTTACTTCATGTAAATATTCTCAGATTATTCACAGAGACCAGTGACCCTTTTCTGCCCACTAGTATAGCCCCAGAATTTAACAGAATATTTGCCACATACCAGATCTCCAATAAATGTTTGTGAAATGCTGCAGTGGGCCTGAAAACTAGAGATAAATGAAAAAGAAAAAGAAAAAAAAATATGAGACAGAAAGACAAAAGCTTCATTTTGAAGAAGGGGATAAACAAGACCTCTGGTGTAGGATAACTTTCAGACTGACCCTCTGTCTCATATGCTTAGAGACCCAGGTCAAATTCCTGAGTGGCTAGTAGTGTCACCTACCGTCCCCAATACGTGTGCATTTTCCTAAGAATATGTACAACATAAGCGTACAAAAAAGAGAATGGAAAATGAACACCGGAGAGATGGTTGGGAATAGTAACAGCAAAACAGACAAATTCTCTCATGTACAAGTCAGCAGCCAAAGATTTTCTACCTCCCTGAGAATCAGTCTAGCTTGCAGGTAGAATATTGACTGGTAGGCAGAGCACTGTGGCTATAAAATAGACCACTGAGCTAGGCAATAAAAGATAGCGAGCGAGAAAGAGAGACAATAAGAGGTCTAATGTCTTGTTTATGTCCCCTTTATAGCTTCTTTGAGATGCTCTGCAGTCCCACAGCTGGCCTTAGTTCACACACTTTTCTGATTAAGGCAATACATATCAAAGCAATCTAATATTAATGTGCAATTTGGAAATAAAAAAAGGTAGGGTGTGGAAAAGGAGAAACCTACAAATGGGATAGCTAACTGGAAACAGGATGCAAGACTTATTTAATTCTTTTCTAAATACGTGCTTTATTACAAGTCACTAAAACATTTATAACTCATTTTAAACACCCCATTCTGCCATATTGTGTTTAGTGACGCTAATCCTTGTTTATAGGTTCACCCTTGGAGAATAAGATTATTTTTCCAGTGAATAGCAGTAATACATTTTATTACAACAATACAGATCATAGCTTTATAAAAAACTTAAATGAAAACAACTGAGAGAATACCCAATGTGAAAAAAATACTTTAAGTGAAATGTAAATCTTCATTGATTAAATGTCTCCAAAATACTTCCAAGAATTTTTTAAAACACTTCATTAAGAACTTTACTACTGTTTTTAAACACTGGTTTTATGTTTTGTAACTTTAAGATAGGGAAATTGAGGCAGCCTAGAGAAATTTGGATAAAAGAAATTTTTTCAAATGTTCAGCTCTTTATATTGTTAGGAAAAGCACAAGTATATTTTTTTCCCCCTTTATTCCTCCGCATCCGTCTTAACTGTGCTGATAATGAAAAGTAGATCACAACTACCTCTCTTATCAAAGTGATCCTAAGATTTTGGATACAACTATCCCAGATAAGCAATTATTATGGAAATATTTTGACAATATAGGCTTCAATGTTTTACCTCTATCCTGATAATCATATTAATATGGCTAAGTGAAGACACAAGGAAATGGAAATGATTTTAATTCTGGTTTAGCCATTTCTTATCAGATGGAGCCTGTTTTCTTATCTGTGAAGTGGCTTGCTTTGGTTTGTTTTTGTTTTCTGTGGTACCAGGGACTGAACCCAGGATCCAGCGCTTGCCAGATAGGATCATCCGTGAAGTGGGAAGACACAGACACTGGAGATTTTATGAGGATGGAATAATAGGGCCATGTAAAGTGGAAGATAGCACAGTGCCAAAAAATAATGTGCACTTGATAAATGGCAGCAATTTATACTGTAATGAGTGATTGTTAGTATTAATAATAAAAGCCACCATTACAGAGGAGCATTGTTACCATCACAGAGCTTGCCTCTCCCTCGGCTTTAACAGAGGCTATTTTCTACCCTCTCTGTTCTCTGAATTTCTACTTAGGATATATTATCATTACCAACAAATATTTCTTGTAAGCTAATAAGCGTGAGATATTACATTAGGCCCTTGAAACCACATAGCTAGAATCAACCATTCTCTCATGTTGCCCACTATCAGATCTTGTACTTCCTTGATCATGGCAATAATATTCCACATAACAATGATTTCTTTGTACCTTATTTAACCCATTGGTATGCTTTCTTGGAGAAGTCTTTTTTTTTTTTTTTTTTTTTTTAAGGTTTTTGGAGACAAGGTCTCGCTTTGTGGTTCAGGCTGGCCCTGAGCTCAGCCTCAAACTCACATCACAATCCTCCTGCCTCTGCCTCCCGAGTGCTGGGATGACAGGCGTGAGCCACCACGCCCGGCACTGTGGTATATGGTACTGGTTGCTGCTGGGTGTGGGTCTCCACACCCAGTATTGTTATGTGGTTACCGGGGAATCGAACCCGAGTCCTTGCGCTTGCGAGACAGGCGCCGGAACCACTGAGCTAACTCCCCGGCCCTCTTGGAGAAGTCTTAATCTATATTCTTTTTTATTTTTTGATTTATTTTTATTACCATTTTTTTCCAGTATTGGGGATTGAATTCAGGACCTTGCACTTTCCAGGAGGCAAAGCTCTGCTGAGTTACATCCCAGCCTGATATTCTTATCACTCAGTATAATGGATGAAACACAGTGGTTCAATATCGAATAAACACTCCTAACCTCAAAAACTTCAAGTTTAAGACAGAAAATATATGTATTTTTAAAATGTGTGGGATAAGGGAAAGTTTTATATATTTACAAGGAAAGAAATTTGGGGGTTTCTGGTGTTCATTTGTAACAGAAGTAGTGTTCTTTCATCACAACAGATTTCTGGGAAGTTCTGCCCCATGGTGTATAGGAGGAGTGGGTTGCTGAAGAGGGAAGGAGAGAGAAACTCTGGAGGAATGGGTTAGCAATGAGTTCCTGGGGGAAGAATGTAATCATTCATGGGCTCGGGGAATGCCAGGCTTGTTAGTTTTTTGGAGAAACTGACAAGGAGAAATTGGAATTTAGTGAGAGGTCTAAAGGGGACTCAGGCTTTTCAGGTGAAGGAAAATCAGCTTCTGGTTGTGGTGCAGGGGTAAGTAATGCAGACTGGCATCTGAGAGGGTAATGCCCGTCAAGAGACATTAGTTTTAATAAGAGGCAAAGAAGCCAGGTCTAATGGGTGGTGGAACCCACCTTCTTGGCTTTCTTAGTCAACGCACAGGTTTGCCCTCATGCAGGTCAGCAGAACAGAGGGGCCTTCTTCTAGGATGAGGTTCAAAGATTCTAAGGTCTTGAGCCAGAGATGTGTCCAACAAGATATCCCAAGCTGGGTTGTTAGGCTTGTGAACAATCTTAGGAACTCTAGAGGAACTTATCGAGTATTCTGACTACCAGGATATAATGTTGACTCTGAGAAGAAGACTGTGAAGAATAGCAACACAGTGAAAATAGGGGTCCAACAGTCTTTGAGAAGGCAATGCAGATAGTTGGCTCAACCTCACTCCAACAGGGCACAGTCAAAACTTATCGAGGGTTAGCTCAAAGAAGCCTCACTGATTGTAGGCACAGGGGCTTATCCTCTGAGCAGGAGATAATAAGAAAGCTCTTATAATTTACTAATATTTCTGTGCTCTTTGCACATAGTGCAAACCCAGTACCTTCTGGCTAAATTAATTTGTGGTTCTCCTGTAACTGGCTCATTGTATCGATTGCCCAAATGGATGATTAAAGACTCACCATGATTGTAATTTTGAAATAGGAACAGTTTGCTCAAGATATTGGAGCCCAGGTGAGAAATAGCAAATAGCAGTTAAGCAATTGCATCTAAAAGTCCACCAACAATGTTATGGCTTGTGAATTATAACGAGATGGGACACGTACCCCTGTGGATTCTGGAAAAATGGAAAGGCTATGCTTCACCAGGATCAAGAAACAAAGAAGGAACCTTTCTTTGGATCCCCAGTTGTTCTTTGATGCTTGTTCAGTGCAGCAGCAGCTCGGTGTGAAATAGACTAAAAGGTGCAGGGACTGGTGTCATTTCTGTCTAGGCGATGAGTTATGAAAGCCAAACTGGAAGGAAAGTCCACCCTCATAGGGTAGCACCCTGCCTTCCCCATGGACAGATAGGCCTTTTCCAGGGAGGACGGACGGTGTCTAGGCCAGTGATGTGAACTTATGGCATGTGTATTGTTTCTTTTAAAACCAAAGATGTTAACATATGAGTTGTTTCTAAAGTGAAAACTCCTTATTCAGGTTGAACTGTAGTGCTGGCACTTTGCGAGAAGTGAGTGAGTTTGGCGTTGAAGTTTGGACACTTGTCTCTGAAAGTTCCCCATCACTTGCGTAGGGAGATTGGAAATGAGATCACCAAGGAAGCCAGCTGTCTCTGCATGTTTATTCTAGTGAAAGTCATGGCTTTTGCTGATAATTCCCCAAAGGCCAAGCTTGGCCTCAGGAATATCTTCCTCTTATGAGTCTAAGCTGCCTCTGGCTCCCTGTACTTTTCTTCTTCTTTCCAGCCTCCCAATATTATTCCCGAGTATTTAACTTACTCATTTGCTTTTATTTGCAAAACTCATAAGCAATTTGTGGGGAGATAATACTCATTTTTGGTTTTTTGATTCTTTCAAGGTCAAGCACAATGAATAAGGATTTAACTAAAATTTGAAATGCGAGTTCGTTGCTCCTCCTATACCACCATGAGGATTTCAGTGGTGTGTAACCAGGGAAGAAAGGGACCAGCTCAGTCAGTCAAGGGAGAGCTGTGTTGGGGAACCTGGCTATCACACTGCCTGCTTGATTTTCCTTCAGAATCACCACCAGCCAATAGCACGAGGTGAATGACAGCAGAGGGTAGAAAAAGAAACAGAAAAGCAGCTACTACTCCTCAGATGAAATCGTCATATACTCTGAGATTCCCCAGACTCAATGAAATCTGAAATATTCATTCCAGTCATGCATTGGGTACACCTCCCACAGTCATGCTTTCTACCTCTCTCCAAAGGAAGAAACCTGACAAAGGAAAACCAGATGAAGACTGGGAAGGAAATGGGCTCCGGAACTTGCTGAAAATAATCTATTCCATACACTGGACGAGTGTTTTATAGTCTATCTTTCCTTAATTAGAAGTCTGGAGCAGAATGATCTCATATGGGCTCTTTCAGCCCTGGGAGTTCCTATAACTTTGATCCTGGCTGATGAGATCTGCGCCTGACAGCTTCTCACCGCTGGGGGGCGCAGCACAAAAGGGATGGGCTGGGAAGTGGTAGCTAGTCTTCTTCCTCTGAGAGTCAGGCTATAAAAGCCAATTGGAGGTGATCCCACTTCCACATGTTGTACTTGCCTGGACGACTGACTTCCGTCAGATTTTAAGGATAAGAAAGGAAGTGGGTGCAAGAACATAGCTCCATCCATCTTTGACTACACACTAAATGATAAGTCTGAAGCATTAAATGACCTCTCGTCTGTTTCGGCCTTTTGTCTCAGAATATGGATTTTGCTAAGTGAGGTTAAGCTTTAAAGAGAAATTAGCTGGTAAATGTTTTTCTATCTGTTGAAAGATAGTAAGACTCCGTTAGCTCTGAAAAGAAATACAAACTCTCTATAATGCATTGTTTAGGGTGGGTTTCTCCTCTGCTCTTCACGCTCGTCTATCACAGAAAATCTCCAAACTCCAGGATAGCTCCAGGAAACTACTTTTGGTTGCTCACACTGCTAACACTTTCTTTACCTCCATGACTTTCACATCCACTTTCATTTTTAAACAGTTTTTGAAGAATTATTATTACTTGTAGAGCCACGTACTGCTCTGTCTCTAGCTCTGTCTTTTTCTCCACCTACACCACAGACCTAGCCTTTGATTGCCCAGGTCCATCCCAGATGCTTTTAGACTCCTTCACCCACTCAGCTCTTGGCAGCTTCTGCATCGTGGTCCCTTAATCTTGGAACACGCTTTCAATCGATGTGTTTTGAGCTGCCTCCTAACTTCAAAGGGAAATAAAATTCCTTACACTCCATCTGTTTAGAGAAACCCTTAAGTACCACTGATCACTCTCCTAATAACTTTAATATGTCATTATAATTTAGGTGGGCAAAGTATTCTAAAAGTCCACCTGGTAAGGGTGTTCCCCAGGGTGGTGCCTGCAGGAAGAGAGGTGGCCCAGAACAAAACTCTTGGGCCACTGGGAACTTGCCCTTGAGGGGGATTGTGACGCTCAACCTTCTTCTTTCTTTTACTTTTTTCTATTTTTGGTACCAGGGATTGAACTTAGGGGCTTGTGTTTGCAGAGCAGGCAAGCACTGCTTCCTGTCCACAAAGTAGTAAGTTTTCTGCACCACATTCTCTCCACCGTTGCCATTTGTCACACTCTCAGTGGTCTAGAGCTGCAGGTCCTTCCAATCTACAACTGGAAGCACCAGAACTCTCAGCAAAATAAACCTTTTTTTTCTGCAAGTCAATTATCTCAGATACTTCATTATAGCAACACCAAACTGACTAATATAAATAGTGTTCTTCCCCACACACAAATCAGCAAACACTTTTAAATTTACTCCAGATCCCCTTACTATATGCTAAAAATAAAATTATTAATTTTCCTACTTTAAAAAATGGTATTTTTCTTCATGCTGAACCTCAAGCAATGAATCCCCACCACAGTTTGTGTCAGGGCATGAATAAAGCAGCATTTGCTGCTCTGGTGGTTTGGACACTGTTCTTGCACACGTGGTTAACGATTTACTTCCCTCCTGCAGCATTCAATCTTCTCACGTTAGAGCCTAATAAATCAAATATTCTGTAGACCACAGCATAGTTAACTCACTCTAATGACTTCCTTAATTCAGTGTTGCCTGAAAGCATTTAAAGCAGCAAGTCCCGGAAGTCCTAGTGACTTCTGCATTAAGCTAATGAAACTCACGTATTCACACTGCCTGGCCATGTTGGTGGCCTGTGGCTTACACCTCAAACCAGTAACGACAGTGGCTGAGCCAGGAGTGGCAATGGGGCATTTGCTATTTTTTTTCTAAACTGCACATTGCCACCACTTTCATTCGTACTATGTTGATTCCCTTTCCAGGAAACTTTCCAAGCTCTCCCTTTCAAAGGTGGAAGAGTTGTCTTTTTCCCCCTGCCTCATTTATAATGCCAACAGCCAACATTATCATATATTTCCTATATTGTTTCCAATTTTATCAAAGATTTTGATAAAAATAACAGAATATATGACTCTTCAATATATAAAATGCTCTCAAAGTAAAAAAATTACTCACTAAAAAACATTTATAAACAAGCAAAACTTGGTCAAAATATATATTAAGAAAAAGCAGTAGAATAGAGCATGATGGTCCGGGTTTGTAATACTGGCATCATTTAAGGGAGGCTGAGACAGGAGAATCACTGGCTTGAAATTGGGCAACTTAGTGAGAAATTATCTGAAATTTTTCAAATAATAATAATTAAAAGAAATAGAAACATGGCTCAATGTAAAAGTCCTGAGGCCAATCCTCAGCACTAGGGGAATAAAAACAGAAGAGAGGAAAGAGAGTAAGAATATAATATATATGAAACTGCAGTAGTGGTTATATTTATAGATATGTAAAAAATCTACTCGAGACATTAGTCACTCTATTATCTGCTGGCATATAGTCCAAGACCCTCAGAAGATGTGTGAGACCATGGGTAGTGCCCAATCCTATAATTTAATGTCTCTGCCATCCAACCTAGGCTCTTATCATGCACTGTGTCCATTGCTTTTGCAGTCAGAGTCCCATAGCAAAACTAGCATAAATTTACTTTTCGTTCTTTACAGTGTCACAAATGAAAAAGATTTATTTGTAATACAGCAAGTCTTAGCAATCACAGCCTACCATTTTTTCTGACCTTATTAAATTAAGAACTTTCATCTTTCCATTTAACGGAAACACTTTATCATTTTTTATTTGGCATATCTGAATTACCATCATCACTACTCAGGGGCCTCAGGATCACTATTAAATACAATAAAGTTCACTCAGACACAAGCACCATGATATCACAGCAAGAGATTTGACAACTAAAATGAGTATAGAGTTACTAACAGTGAAGTACCATCTACAGCATGGACACTTCGCATAAAGCAGGGCCACACTTCAGCTGGAGTGTAGTCAGAGGCCTGGCACAGAAGATGTGGTACTCTGCATGCTGTGGTAAGTAGGAGTTGTGAACTGTTTATTCATCAATTTGTTCATCTAATATTTTTGGATCATAGTTGATTGGGGATAAATGGAAACATAGGAAATGAAACTGTGCATAAACTAGAAACTATTGCATATATGTAGACACACAAAGATCCATAGACAGGTACACAAAAGCATGCCATACTTCCCAACTGAAATTTAATCAAGGTATGTACCTTGATAATAAATGTTTAAAAAGACCCTTTATGATTGAAATTCATTAAAAAACATAAAGCTATTAACCATCCAGAATTGATCACTGTTAGCAAAACATCAGACAGAATAAACATAAAGTCCTGCATTTAAAAGTTAAAAGAAAAAAATCTGTAAATGCAAAACATTGGAGATTTGATTTAATATTAATACAGTTGAAATGGATTTTAGGTGGTTTAATTAATGGTGACCCAATGTAAGCCAGGAATGAGGCTTGGCTGCCAAGAGCGGATTGTGTATCAGAGGTCATGTCAAGTAATGAGTCTCATGGCAGACGGACATCAGACAGCTTCTACTTCTTTCTCTCTCTGGGTCTCTCTGTCTTTCTCTCCCCAGGATTAAAGAGCACAAGTCAAAGCAGGATCATTATTTAATAAGAAGAGCATAAATACAGATGTCAACAATTACTTAGTCCTTAAAATTAGGCATTCCGACAGAAGGGGGGGACGGCAGGTAGGAGCCACTAGTGAGAAGTCATATGTGGCTCCTATGCTCCCTTACAAACTCAGTAATTCATGATTCTACATTGCAATGAGAATGGAAATAAATTCTGCTTACTGCTGAGCCAGACATATACTCTGCCATGGCAAATAGGATCTAGGTACTTGGAAGAATATTGGGCAAGGCAGAAGAAATTCTGGATTCCAGGAGCAGTTGAAGGGAGGCCTTGTGCCTGAACTTGACCTCCAGGTTTTTATGTATTTAGGGATGGCCACAAAAGGCTATGCAAAGAACCTGATGCTTTCCACGCACATTTATATATCTTTATCTCATAAGACTACAGTAGCATTATTACTGTATTTAATTGATAGTGGGCAACATTGAAACTTAGTGATATAGTAGTATCTAAAATTTCTTCTGGAGGGGACAATTACAGCCATTTTAATTTGTCACTTCAATCAGATAAGGTCTAATTCAACCCATGATTCCAAACATGGCCCATATAATTTTACCCAGGAATATACAGCTGGCCTAGTATTATCAATAAACAATAGATTTTCCATGAGGCATAAAAACAAGACAGGGCAGGAATAAAAAGATTCCTTTCTTCAGAGCCAAAGCAATCTGCTTGACATTCTTCACGTATTTTAAAAATCATCATCCCATTTGTAACTATTACAATGGGTTTCACTGCATAAAAGTAACTTAATAAAAGATGATAAAATAATCTTTTTTTTTTTTTTTTTTAGGTTTTTTGAGACAGGGTCTCGCTTTTGTGGTTTAGGCTGGCCCTGAGCTCAGCCTCAAACTCACATCACAATCCTCCTGCCTCTGCCTCCCGAGTGCTGGGATGACAGGCGTGAGCCACCACACCCGGCACAGTGGTATATGGTACTGGTTGCTGCTGGGTGTGGGTCTCCACACCCAGTATTGTTATGTGGTTACCGGGGAATCGAACCCGGGCCCTTGCGCTTGCAAGACAGGCGCCGGAACCACTGAGCTAACTCCCCGGCCCAAAGATGATAAAATAATCTTATCTTAAAAAGGAAAAATCTACTTTTAATTAATTGCTACCAACTGATTTTTTCTTCTCTCCCTGAGACACTGTTACCCATACTCAACTACTCAGAACCTAATAGCAGTCTGGGTCTTTGCATCTTCTCACAACACAAGAACACACTCCTTTCAAAAAAAAAATATATATATATTATATTTTATATTTTAATATATATATTTAATATATATATATATATTTCTTAACCTTTGAGTTTTGTATTTACTCAAACCTACATAGACCTTTTACTAAGGTGGGTGAAGGGAATGACAGGTTCAACTCAACTCAGTTCGTTGTGCAAAAGGCTAAAATTACAGAAACAGCATGAGGAGATAATTGACAGCACAAGTACAGTCCTGTGAAGCTGCTCATCAGGGAATCTGTGATTGCTCTTAATGGCACTTTCCAAAAAATGGTCCCGCTAATTTTTAAGACTTTTTAAACACTCTATCTCTTTTAAAACAATCAGCACTATTAGCATCTCCCAGGAGGGTCTGATTTAAGAAATGAATACCTTTATTTCATAACATTTTACAAAACAATCACTATGGACAGCAAACATCAAAGCCACCATGAGAGTCTTAGGAAATGCAACATGAGCCTTAGAAAAGGGGGGAGGCATAGAAATGATTAGATAATTAAATATAATTAATTTCTGAATTGATTTATAACAGAGCTAAACACAGGAGTAGTCCCTAGCTTAGTCTTCCACTTTCAGGCTTGCACTGTTTCTACCTTGTACAGAGGAAAGGTATTTGAGGAGTAAACTTTTTTAAAGAAGAACTGCCATGATCAGGGAAAAGACAGTACTTCCAGACATGTATTATGGTTTTCATGCACCTCTCAAAATTTATGTGTTGGAAGTTTGTCAATGCAACTGTTCTGGTGTCTTTAATAAGACTTGGTTAGGGCATGAGAGTATAATGCTGCCATCTTGGGAGTGGCTTAATTATTATGGGGAGTGGATTCCTGACAAACAGATGAAATTTTCCTTCATCCCTGCACACGTGCATCTGTGCTTTCTTGTCCTTTCGCCTCCAGCATGAGACAACACAGAAAGAAGACCTGCCCCAGGATCTGATAATTTGAGTCGATATTTACCAGCATTCAATGGGACCAATACAGTATTTAAATCATTGAGGATCTGTTAATCTGCTATAGCTGCACAAAACAGACTAAGATAGTATGATTTTCAAACAGATCATTGACAATACACTGAAGTAAAATCAGGTGATGATGACTTTAAATGTATTAGAATTGTCATTCTGCTGTGCATGACTGATAAAAACCTTCTCATTCATATATTAAATCTAATTTGTCTATATTTGACATTTCCTATAGTCATCACCAAGCAAACCAGATTTTAGGCTCTCTGATGACCTCCTAGAGATGAGCACTCCGTGGAAGATGTGTCTCAGCTCCACACGGCCCAGAACCTGGCTGTCTCATAGCCGCTGGGAGTAGGAAGAGCACAAATGCTGGGCTTTGTTGCACTACATGCAAACCGTGGTCTGGCTCTGACATTTCAGTAGGGAAACCTCTTCCAGAAGCTCTCCCCATCAGGACGTTGGCAGAAACTCTGAAATCTGGCTTCTCACACAGAAGCATTCTCTGAGGAGTGCTATTGCTTTGGAATTATAATTTTTATCCTTTTCAATTCCATTCCATTGTGCTGAAATGGAGAATATTTGTTGAAACTGATCCTAAGAGTCTGCAAATGGCAGGATATTCTTCCCGTATCATTTTTCAAAGCTATCTTTCAATCATTGTTTTATTCTTCCTTTTTTCCATTTATTTGACAACATTTTATTGAATGTCTTGCACTAAATAAAGGTTCTGTGATGGATTCGATGATCACAACACCAAAAAACAATGAAAAGTCAGCTGCTGCTTTCCACACATCTATCATTTGAATACTTTTGTGGTTACTGCATGACAAGAATATGCAACTCATGGTTTCAAGTATGTACCTATAAACAGCACAGTATCTGATCAGCTCAACAAGGGGAACATGTTTCAAGTCATGTTACTCCAATGCTATGAGCCAAAAGATAAGGACAACAGAAGTTTTGAGTGAACAGAGATCATACCCATGGCATACAGATATAAGCACACATTTCTGAATAGACATGCATCAGATTCGCTTTCCTAACATGTGGAGTTGAACACCAACACCACTTAATTCATGGACAGTTCTTTCATAGTCATAGAGTAAGAAAGCAGATTAATAACTTCTAAGAGAAGTTCCCCCATAAACATATTATTTAAAAGCATAATCAATACAGCTAGGTTTCCTGGTATTAATAACACATAATCTAATCAGTAAAATTTTTATCAAATCTAAAGGTATGAATTTGTACTGTTAACTTTCTCTCCCTTTTCTCCTACTTATTTCCAATTAATGTTTGAATTTCAGACTCAGTGGCATCTTTTTGGAGAGTTTCTTTTTGTTTCCAAACTAGATCAGTTTCCCCCAAAATTTTGTTCATTTTCTCTGAGGAATTTCCCACAAACTAAAATACTTAACTTGTTATGAATGTCCATTTAGTTTGTTGAATTTTTCCTGCATATTCATAAGTTAGAGTAACTGGAACCTAGTAGATCTCTATGTATATTATTGAAAATACTCACAAAATAGCCCAAATCCAAGGCAAAACCTTATATTTCAAAGAAACATATACTATGTCATTGCTTATAACACTTGGGAAATTGTGGTACTCAATTTCTTCCCTTGAAAATATTAAATGAACAAATTAAAATTTCTGATTGTTGTGTCATAATCAGTTTTAAAACTGATAGTTTTAGAGCTAATTAGTTCTATCAAGTTAATTAAGCTTCTACTTCTTGGCATTTATTCTACTCTTTGTTCTTAAATAGTAGTATTGGACTATGTAAGACATCAAAATACTTTATAAATGTATATCCATCTCTTTGAAATGATCAAATCAAGACATATAGCTTTTCCTATATTTGTTATATAAATTATTGTAAATTAATAAGTACTTAAAATGATTTCACCTAGAGGACTGTGGAGTACATGATAAGTATGAGAAATTCTTATAAAGATGAATCAATTCTCCTTGCCTTTCTTCTTCACTTTTACATAATCTTATGAACAATACTTCCTTTAACCCTTTCTCTTTTTCTTTTAAAATTCTATTAAATAACTCAGAATGTACCACAAGACCTCTTTACAAACTTAGAAATATTTTTTTCTTACTCCTGATAGTGACTAGTTTACACAGGCTGGTATATTTCACACATTGATTTAATAAAAATTCAAAATTTTCCTTGATAAAGGTTATATTGGTATGGAAAAGTTAGGGCTTCAAGAATCATCCATGATGTATGTTCTCCCACACTCAGGATGGATTTCCTCAGGCTTTGGAAAAGGGTCTGCTTTACCTTCCAGGGCAACTCTAGTGAAAGCTGGCCTTCTGACTAGGCCCATCCTGCTGAAAGCGCAGAATTTAAAGGTATTGAAGGTGGGGCAGGACAAGTAAATATTGAAAAAATTGACCTAAATGTATTAGTGAGGCTCCTGGGCTCACAGAAAGAAAGGAGCAAGATTAGTTAACAGAAAAATAAAATTAAATGACTAGACTGGTATAAAGTGTACGAACATAAAGAAAGGCCCTTTAATCAATCAAATATTAATATAGAGTATGAAAGAGAATTGAACAAAGCTAATGTCTATAAAATAATTATTGAAGTAAGAATATCATGCTATTAGGTTCAGTGATCACGAATCTTAATTATTTTAAAAGAGTCCCCTTTACTTGGGAGGAAAACACTTGTGAAATTATATTTCATCTAAAATTAGACAATAGCAAGCTTGTTCAAATACACTTACTCATGATTTCATCACTTATGTTAAAAAATCCATTGCTTGGTGTTACTGACTTAGGAACACACGGACAATGTTAGTCTTTGTTAGAATGGACCTGCTAGCAAGCACTCTCATTTCAGTGAATTTAAGTTCCAGTGCACTAATAAGACAGGCTGGCTTTTAGCAGATGGATCAATGAGTCTTAATCCCAGATCTGAGACTGTCTTGCTGGTTACTAAGCTTCTCATTTACAGAGAAGAATGAGAACGAAAATGGTCAGGAAGCAACAAATGGCTTAAAAAGGAATGAGCGACGACTGAGAGCATTTCCCTCAATGATTCCCTGTATTTTGCTGTTTACAGCTTCTGGACAATCAGAGAGGGATACAAGGACGGACCACCTCATGCTGTAATGTATTTTTTCTAGTAACCAAAAAGAATCCAGGAGCAGTTACTTCTTTTCACTTGTAAATATCTTTGCAGATTAATTTTTGCTGCTACTTAATGAGGCAAATTATGAAATTTACTTATCATTTTATCGAAGTTGCCATCTCTGATAATCATGCGGGTATCTCATTCCCAAATTATTCTCTGTTTCTCGCTGATGGAGCTGCTCACGTAATTGTGGAAAGACTTCTTTGCAGGCTTATGTAATACCAAGGGGTGAGTTATAAAAGGAACTGATTTAATAATTCCAGAACTAGCAAAAATGCCCTCAAGGAGAAACCCAACGACAAGTACTTTCAGGTGAGCTTTCATATGACTATTCTACTGTCTCTGGCACCTGCCACTGCCTCCTTTGCTACCGCCCTGCTAAATAAAGGGTTGATGGAGTTCGGAGTATTAACAGAAAAGTATCTGAGGATTCTCTTCACTATCCTCATTTTCTGAAAGCCTGGACTCTAGAAAATTGCCAACTTATAAAACCATGGAAAAGAAATGGAAATGTCCCTGTGGCCAACTCATGCATTTAATCATGCAGTAGATACAGATGAAAGACGGTTTTCAAACATATCTAAATATTACATATTATAAATCAGTACTAATTTGGGGGATATAGTCTCAGATTAAGATTATTTGAACATTAGGGGAAAAGAGAGTGGACCTAAAGTAATGGAGAATAAAGAGAAAGCTAATAGTGGCAGGATAAGAAAATCACGTTCCACACATGAACTACCATTTGCAAACAAAAAAAGTAAAGAAGAATATTTAGACAAGTGTCTTCTGAGCTGCAGAAGAAATGTAACCCGGTAATTTGGCCAAAAATGGTGTATTAAAAAATAAGAAGTGAGCATTGTTTTATTTTGAATCCAAGGCCTTATTTAAAATATTCATGTCTTCAAATGTTAGATGATGTGGCAACGTCCTTGGGAAAGAATAAGACAAGGAGTTCTGTGATAGACACATCACAGGCAACAAATATTTCCAAGCCATTGTCCAGTCAACAAGTGTCATCCAAGAGACACTGTCTCCTGGGAGCAACAGCATTTTCTAGTGTTTGTAACTTGAGGGCTCTTCCCTCACTAAAATAAACTATATACATCCTTGATAACATTTGCCTCGGGAAGACTTTATTTTCGTGTTTTCCAAGACTCCACACATTACCTCAGTTTTTCATATTTGACTTCCTTAGGCTGAGTTGCCTTTCCAGTGACACTCAGCCAGTTTAATCATTTAACTTATCTGCTTGCTGGAATGTGTGTATTGGGTGTTGTAAGTCGAAGGGATATGGTGGACAGTGAAGGGAGTGGACAGTGTGGTGCTTTCAAAACCAGAATCTGTTATTTTAAGGGAATGAAGCTATGTTGGCTGTTTGAAACAGGTAGAAAATTTATGGAAAATGGGAGATAATGGTACCATTAGGTTGCTTCAAGACTAATCTTTTTTACTTTTATACTTTGGAAGATTTTGAGATAAATATCATACTGTTCTGTTTTTTTTTTTTTTTAAACAGTAACTTCCTTTTCCCTGGTACTTTCATTCTCTGACGTTTGCTGCATGAAGGTGTTGCTTTAATAGGAATTGACAGATTTGAAAAATAGACTTAATCTACTTCTTCTTCATGGCTTTATTGCTACATGGAAAATTGGCAAAATTTCTGCTCACTTGCTGCTGATACATACAATTCCCAAGGTAAGATGAAAATAAGGGGAGAATTATACAGACGAATGAGAAGCAGCAAATAAACTTGAGACACTGTCAAATCAACAGGTGTTATCTACACAGATAAGCTATCTTGTCTGTAGTTGCCTTTTCCTAGATTTCAAAATTGTGGGCTATTTTTCTACCATTACAATTAAAGTACTTGACGCAAAAGGTTATTCTCATCTTGGGAACACTTTATTTCCTTGGCTTCCAGAATGGCACACAAAATTCTGTTTTCCCACCTTGCTGGCCATTGATTCTCCAATTTTTTTGTTAAATTCTATTCTTCAGTGATCTCTAAATAGCAGAATGCCAAATTTTTCCTATACCTCAGTTAATATATTTGGGTGATTTCATCTATTCCTCTGATTTTAATCAACCTATAGGGATGCTGCTTAAGTTAGTCTCTCGACTTTTTCAGAAACCATGACTCATCTGTCCACCTATGTGATTTCTCCATTTGGATGTCTAGACATCAAAACTCAACTTCTGATTTTATGTCTCAAAACTAAAGCTTTCTCTCCAAGCTTTAAAACATTAAAAAAACTCAATTTTCCATCCCTAACCTCAGCTTCCTTAAGTGATATCACCTTTAGCAAACTTCTACAGGTTAAGTTTAAAGAATGTACTTTAATTATACTCTGTGGCCCCTCATCCCCACATTCTTGTATTTTCTGGTGCATGCTACTCTGCGTAGAAATGAATGTGGCATCTGACCACCTCTTGACTAAAGTGTCACAACCACCTAAAGCTGTTCTGTGTGGGAGTCTCTCTTATTTCTACTCTTGTTTATCTCATATCCATTGTCTACATGGAAACCAGAGTTTGTAAAATGCCAATTGCTTTCAATAACCTGAAGTATGTGAGAAAGTCTATGGCCCCTGTCTTCCTGGCCATGCAGAATTTTACTTCCAGCCACGCTCCTTTGGTTCCCCAGAGTGCACTGGTCTCTCAAACATTTTCATCTCCTGCTTCCACTGCTTGTGATTTGCTTCGTTAAGACCCCCACTTAAGTACTTTACTTATTTCATACCCATCCACGATCAAAGGCCTTCCCTGTTTTATTTTTTGTTAGACTGTAGTTATACAGAAAAGATGCCCATGATGTCACTATGTAATATGATCTTATGAGACCTGGGTCATATATGAGTCAGTTATTGACTGTGCTTTGTTTATACTCAGCTTCATTCTACTGAAGTCAACACTCAACAAATAGCTGCTAATGGGGTGAATCAATGTGTGAAGCATCAGGAAAGCAAGAAGAAATCATTACAATGTTTCCCAATTCCTTACTTTGCTTAAAGGATGACTAAAATATGCCACTCAAACTAATACAACAACATAGGTATGTCAAAATATTTTAATCAAATATACTTTTCTAGAAATAGAACTGTAGAAAAGAATTTTTACATAAATCATTTTTAAAATTTTGTGGAGAAATTTAGTCTGATGTGGGTATAGCTCCTATTATAGACAGCTAACTTTGAAGTATTCTAGGCGGGCAGGTGGAGCTAAGTCTTTGAGAGAGTCAGTATAAAGATGACTACACAGCACTACTGTTGCTGGAGGCTCATCTGTTGAAGGCCAGGCCTCAAAATGAAGATGGAATGATCAGTCATGCATGCTTTGGTGGGAGATAAGTAGTAAATAAACATTATATTAATATACTCATACACAACTAGCATCTCACAGTACTCTGCTAAACCTATGGAAGATAATTCAATCAATCACAGCAACTGATGTTTACAGAGTAACAATTAGAAGAGGTAAAAAGCTTTATATTCAATATTTTATTTCAATCCCTTATGACAAACCAATGAGGAACAAGGGTGCATATTTTCCGTTTATTTTTTCTGAGACAGGGTCTCACTTTGTAGTTCAGGCCTCCCCTGAACTCACTATGTAGCCCAGGCACAATTCAAACTCACAGCAATCCTCCTGCCTTTGACTCCCAAGTGCTGGGATTCCAGGAGTGAGCCATCATGCCTGGCATTGTGATAGGTGGTACCGGGGACTGAACTCGGGACTTTGCACTTTCCAGGTAGACATTGGAACCACTGAGCTAAATTCCTGACCTAAGGATGCCTGTTTGACAGATGAGAGAAAACTGGGTGAGAACCAAGCAACTTATCCTACATCAGACATCTGTTAAACAGGGGAGTCTGAATTTGAATCCTTGCCCTTCTAATGACCTTCAAAATAGTGCTCACTACTACAAGTGCCAAGAAAACCCTACTAATTTGAACATAGAAACTCTGCTCCATCCTTACAGATTAACAGTGCAGGAAGCCATTCACTTAAGTCTAGCACAACCTTGGTAGTAAGTTACTAAATAGTTACTGAATCGCTAAAATTTGATTTTTGTAAACTAAGCCTTATACTGAGAATTTCAATTCAATATGATGATGAGAAAGCTGGCTGCTAGCCCACAGCAAAGTGAATGCAAATGGTACACTGTGTCCAAGCACATGAAGATTACAGGAGCCACAGCATATTAGAAAGAGATGTTTAAAGCATCTTCAACATTGATGGCAATGGGATGGCTTTCAAGTACTACTCTTCTTCTTGTGCTACTTCCTATTAGTCCATACTGAGCATACAGTTTAATTGGTTTCTTTTTGATAGATTCATATATGTACATTACCTACTTTAATCATTCCCTCCCATCAAGTACTATTATTTATGCTTTATGTAATAAATTCCAGTTATTTACACCGTATTATTATCCAATTACCTTGAGAATTTGTGTAATGATTCATATTTGAATTGGACCTGTTTGTGACTAGACTTTTACTAAGCTAGATTTGGGGGCACTTATACTACCAAATACCTTGGAAATCACCTGCATTTCCTTACAGCGTCAGAGTATTTATATACCCCGTACTGCTTCTATCTTTAAAAGTAGAAATGTTTCATTGTGGTCAAAACTTTTTGTCAGTCTTGCTTTTTTGAATGGTTTATAAGAAAGTATTTTTTTAAAAAACGAGTGAGAACTTCTACTGGATGTTAACAGATCCATAGCGCTCCTGCTTTGTGACCCGGTGTCCAAGGGACTCACACTAGTCAGGCCAGAGGTAAGCGGGACCCACCACAAGGACGCTCCGCCCCCGCGATGAGGCGCTATCCTGCCTGGTGCTGGAACGTTCCAGAGTTGAAGTGTTAAGTCACAAACGCCGTGGCATTTTCTCAAGTAAAATAGCCTAAGCACATCTTTAGTTATTATTCATATTTTCCAGGGAAGGTTTATGAATAATTTCATATAAAAAGGACTATTTTTGCTTGCTTAAGCTTGGGGCTTACGGTCAAAGTTATGGAAGACTGATGGCTTTAATAAGCTTTGGGGAGTCTCAGAGGAAAGAAGGGAAGAAACTATATTTGCCAGCTTGATTCTCGTGCAGGAGCAGCACCAGCCAGAGGTCCTCAGAAAGCCGGAAATGATGCCTTACCGCACACTCCGATCAGCTTCTGGCTTTGTGAGGTCGGGCCCAGAGCTGACTTTGGGGCCCATCCTGCGCCTTTGAGAGAAGCCAGGGGGAGTTACCACCTCCGACAACCCGAGAAACAGAACAAAAGAGACAGACCATTGGCGCGACAATGAGCGCTCCCTCCGCTTCTGCCAGGGCTCCTATGCTTTGTACCAGGAACATATCCTGCTAACCTATCAGCCTTCATTAGAGTACAGACCACCCTTCTAAGCTCCTCTGGTCATTTCGAGGAAGTACAAGCAAGGACAGACAAGGACAGGGCACATGGGGTGTACTAAGTGGTTTGTGTACTGTGACTTGTTTGATATGAACAGCAACTCTGAGCAATAGCTAATTATGTCGATGGTACAGATGAGGACATCAAAGCTGATGCAAAGGTTCGGTTGCCCTTCTTGCCTTTCTCCCTCTCTTCTTTCTTTCCTTCCTTCTACAGTGGCTCAATCCCAGCAACACTCTACCATTGAGCCATACCCCCAATTCTCTTTCCTGTTTATTTTGACATAGCATCGGGTCAAGCTGTCTTCCACTTCCCTCTGCCTCAGGCTCCCAAGTAGTTAGGATCGCCAGGGGCTGCCGGCTATTCACTGGCTGTTTCTTGACCATGGCATGCACACCTGCAGCGCTGGAAACTTCACACTTTCTAAGAATTAATCTTCTGAGCCTTTCAGTCACAACTGCCTTACGGTTACTAAGTAGAAAGTGTAGCTAATGAAGCCAGCTTTGTTTAGAATGGTGAGAGTAAATGAGATTATCTTTCCAGTGTCATTGACTGGTTTAGTGACGTTAGTGATTAAGTGTATTTCATGTTCCTCTATAGTAATAGAAATGTTTATGGATACATGTTATAAAATATCCCATTCTACTTGCAATAAATTGACCAAGAAATGTAACAAAATTTCAAAGCAAAACAAATTCCTGCAATCATCTTAAAATGCCATTTTCACTCACTCAAAACAAACTATTAGGATATTGTATATAATGTGAGGAAATTATGAATTGTCTAACACTGAGAAAGGAAGACTGTTGAAAAATCATTACCATCAACTTTTATGCTGATTTCACACAACTGAGATTTGACCCTGTTTGAAGAGATTTTGTAGTTCCTCAGGTTTACAGACTCCTAGGCTACTTTTTCTCCTATTAGAGGAGATTGATTTATGGGCCAAATTTCTCTCGATAATTCTAACACGTGTAGAATGGTTTCTGAAATCACCTATAAGTCATGGTTTTTGTAGATTTAACAGTGTGGGATTTGAGAAATCTCTCCCTGGGCTGTAGCTTACTGGTTATTGTGCTCATTATCTTAGCATTTTATGACTTCTCTTGAGGAGCCCAGTTGGTAAAGTCAGGTAACTAAAGGGATTAGCCTATAGAAATGTGATGTCGCTCAAGCATTGGATTTGTTTATGCATAAAAATACAGGCAAAGACATAAGTAACTTGTAGTAAACAAGTAATGTGTGTGTGTGCATCTGCTCTGGGATACAGATAAGTAATCAGACAACCATGGGTGTTTGTGCAAATGTAAATAATTTAATGGGGTCATCTGTACTGGGAAGGAGTTTTTAATAATTAATATGTACCTAGTTACCTTCCTTGTACATAGGAATGCAAGAGAGGTTTCCATTTGAGAGTATCCTTCTTGGGAGTAATGGGCCCTGCCTTGGGATGGGCTTTACTTAGAATTCAGCTGGGGCAGAAAGATAAACCACCAAATAGGTGGTTTCCCTGTTCCCCATTATCATTCCTAGAGTTCTACTCCATCTGGGTTTGCAGTGTAATAGTGTAATAATCAGTTATCAGCCTAAAGTTGGGACAGAAAAGTACAGAGGGTCAACCAGGCATTTCTTGTCAATAGGAGGGGGTGGGAGAGTAGGTGTGCAAGTGTGTGTATGAAATAAAATTTCTTTTCTACTAAGTCAGAGTAAATTATAACGTGTCCAGACAAATATGTCCAGACTGTTTTGAGGTCATATGGATTTTAAAGTAACACTCAAACAGGATATGCTTGATTATTCTACTCTGTTTTTATGTTTTTCACTGGCATTTTCAAAACTTGAGTTCTTAAAAACCTTCATCATTTGTGAATCCGTGGAGGGAGAGAGGTTAGTTCCCAGGCCTGCCTGGAACCAGCCTGACACGAGACAAAGTCTGGAAGCAAACAATTCCAATGATCAAGCTCAGCTCCCTAGGAGAAGGGCTATTTGCATCTTTTTTTCTTTCTTTTTTTTATTTCTTGATAAATACTTCCAAAACTTAATGTCAGAACAGAACACATTTTCTCTGTTGCTGTATTTAATGAGGAAGGATTTTTTTTTAAGGTTTTTTTGAGACAGGGTCTCGCTTTGTGGTTCAGGCTGGCTCTGAGCTCAGCCTCAAACTCACATCACAGCAATCCTCCTGCTTCTTCCTCCCGAGTGCTGGGATTACAGGCGTGAGCCACCACGCCCAGCACTGTGGTATGTGGTACTGGTTGCTACTGGGCATGAGTCTCCACACCCAGTATTGTTATGTGGTTACCGGGATCAAACCTTGGTCCTTGTGCTTGCAAGACAGGCGCCGGAACCACTGAGCTATATCCCTGGCCCAGGAAGGATTTATTTTTTCTTGTTGGCTTCTCTTCAGGCTTTTTGTTATTATACTTGGGAGCCCTCATTGGGCATATTCACTTACTTCTGCTTTCTTCTCTCAGGAGAGCTTTGGGAAGGGGTGTACCCTCTTTGATCCTGAGTGATCCCCGATGCCCATGAAGGTTCCTTTTGCCCAGGGCCCTAATGCTGAGCTGGACACAGGCCTGCCTCAGCCAGGAGTAAGTACGCATGCCCACCAGAGATCCAAGCTGGCCTTTGTCCCTCTCAAGTTGAGTAAAATCTCTGTGTACTGCAAATAGGTGGTGATAAACATTACAATTACAAAAAAAAAAAGAAAGAAAGAAAAGCTCTGCAATATTTCACAAGTAATCTTAAAAATATTCACAAGTCACATTCACAAATTATATTCAAAGTCCATGTGACTGTGTAGCTGGAACACTTCTAGAAATATAAACATCTGAAGAAAAATATCACTGAAGGAGATGCCACTTTTCCTGCATACGTTTAGTAAGAATAGGTCTGCAGTTCATAATTAAAAGGTGCATTTTCATGGATGGAATCTAACAATTGAGGTTCAAAGTTCCACATATGTGTGCCAAATGCACAAACATCAAGGAGAGCATTACAGTCAACACTGCCAAGTCAGAGTTTCTGGCCCAACTACCCCTCTGAGAGAGACCAGGGGCAAAGGGACACACGTACGTCTCTCTCCCCACACTGCTGCCTGCGGCGGCTCCACTGTGTGAATACAACTCCTATTTCTTGCTGGTCTCACACTTTTAACACACCAAGAAATACACACATGAAGGAAGTAACATGATTTTCCCTCATGACGACATGTTTTTATATGTCAACATGGAAGCTCCTCCTTATGACATTCAGGAAAAAAAACAGCACAGCAGGCTCAGCCAAAGAGGAGAGTTGCTTATTCATTATTTGTTTCTCCCTTAACACTCAAGTTGCTAGGAAGCTTAGACGAAAAAGGGGGCCCTTGCAGGGACCCGCACAATCCCCATTACCTATAAAACAAGCATAACAAAACAGGAGGCATATTTAATATTAGGTAGATTTGTGCTCGCAACAACAAAAATGACAAAAAATACTAGTAAAACTTAAATAAATGAGGCCAGAGGGAATCAATACCTAGACAGTAAGATGAAAGGTGAATTCCTAAAGCTGTGAGGATACCAGAACAGAAAGGTTCCAGTTAAAAAGGCATGAAAAAGCCTCCACCTGACTAATGCAACCAGACTCCACTAACAATTTCTGTACAGAGACCTGAGGGTCTGATCTATATGGACCAAGAAAGCATTATATGATGAAAATTAGAGGCAGAAATTTAAGAAGTGCGCTTAGGGCAAACCCAGAGCAGTATTTTGTAAAGTAAAAGAAGTATGTTTGATGAAAACTGAAGACAGAAATATACTAAGAAAACATGGAGATGATAAGTTGGTTACTGGGGCTGGACGCGCTGGTCCACGTCGGTCAATGTAGCTATTTGAGAGGCTGAAGCAGGGGAATTCCAGGTTCGAGCCTTACTTGAGCAACTTAGCGTCTGTCTCAAAAAGTTGAACAGGGCTGGGCGCTAGCTCAGTTGGAAGGCCCTTGTGTGTGGGATTGATTTTGTGGTCACACGTGACCCCTGGGTGACAGTACAACATCCCTGTTCGTGTGCGCTGCTGCGTGAGCCCTCAAGAGCAGTGCTGGGCAGCCAGCCTGGTGAAGGTCCCCGAGATGAGCTCCCCCAGCAGTGAGGTAGGCGGGACTCCCCAGGTGTCAGAGAGTGATCCCCCCCCCCAGGGACCTCTGGTTCGCACAGGGACCTCGCATTTTGATTAGCCTTCTGGTTCTTATTTCAGACAGTGGCTCCTAATGTACACATCTGCATCAAACGCCCACAACGGTGTGGGCTTGAAAAATCACAACAGATGACTTAGGAGGTGAGCTTGACCTCTGGTCTGAAGCGGGCACAGGCCCGTGGGCAAATGGTGTGTGAAGTAGGGGAGAGGGAGCTGGTGTCCCCGGTAAAACAGGCACCCCTAGGATCCTCCCAGCCAGGAAGCGGGTGGCCCATCCCTTCCCCGGCGTGGCGCTGGCACGTGTCAGGGGCGGACCAGGAGCCGAGGTCCCAGCAGCTGCTGCCCTCGGTCAGTTCTCCCCTGGGCGCTGTGTCCGGGCTGAGGGAGAGGATAGGGCGCCACTCCTTCCAGAGGCCATCCCAGGGACCTGACCACCAGGAGAGTACCGTGGGGCTTTTACTTACGAACACAAATATCCCACTGAAAAGCAACGTAGACCAGAATCAAGAGAATTTCCTAACACCCCTCTTCACCTGCCAGCTTCGAAAACAGAATAATTAGGGGAGAGAGCCACAGCCTTCACTTCCCGGAAGTCCGACCTCTGATGACTTGGGTACCTGAACTCATGCCCCACTATCCTGGGGGAGGGGCAGGGGCAGGGGCAGAAATCCCAGCAGAGGGAACTGGAAAGATGGGTACTACAGGGGGCTCAGGCTTGGGATCCCTTTCATTCCAGTTCAATCCAGGAAAGTAATAACCCAGACAAACTGGGACCAGCATCGCTTATCTTCTCTCATCTGTCCTTCTGTTTAGACAATGAGATTAATCTGCTGCAGAAGGAAAGTAAGTATGGCGGCCATTTGCAGTAGGTACAAAGGGATCAAAGACCAGAGCCTTCATGTTTTAGTGTTTCACTTATTTATTCCAGTCATTACTTAAAAAGAAACATAAGCACAACAGTACCTTTACGCGCAAGACGCGCTGGCGGTGGTTGTGTCAGGCAAACGTCTTTTCATTAAAAAGCTACGAATTAAATGTGATGACTATCACCTTTCAGTCTAATAAGTCTGAGTCCAGTGAAAACAGGAATAATAATAATGACGAAGTAAAACAAAAATGGGATACTACAGAACCTTAAACAGAAGGCAAAGCTAAATTTCCTAGGCCGTAGTGCCCCCTGCTGGTACAGCTTGGAAATGGTGCCTGCAGACAGCAAAGCCCAGCTTGATCAGGCCGCAGAGAAGGCTGCTTCACATTTTTAACTAAGCCTGGAGGAAATGCAGGATTTGCATGTTGTTTTCTTCTCTTTCCTTTTCTATAACCATGACTGGTAGTGGGAAGGTTGGAAGAAGGACTGGGTTGTGTGTAAAGAATCCTGGATTCTCTTAGCTAAGTGAGGCTTAATTCTAGCCTCTAGCAAGACTCCTCTACTGACTAAGGGATCTTGCTCAAAGATCTTTCAGCCTCAGTTCCTTATCTGTAAATGCAATTACTACTACTGACAAGTGGTCAGTTTGCTGCAGGAGACCGTTGCAGAGCAGAAATGCCTCCTCCGGTAAAAGTTAAAGGGAGCTACCTCCAGTGAAAGTTCATCTAACTTCTCCCACAGTCATCAGGCTCAGTAGCCTGGGAATAAATATTGAATTACAAATATTCAAACTTACATTCCCCTCTTTTCTGAGTAGGACACATTGTAAGACCACCCACAGAAGTCCGCGATGTCAGACAATGGGAAGCCCTTCCCCAGGCTGTACTTGTCTCTGTGTGACTTATATCCTGGCCTCATGTTACCAAGGATCATCTGTCCCTCCGTGTTCTAAGTCTGGGGGATTGCTTTGTGTGGCATTTTGGCCATTCTTAAGTAAGAGAAAGGTATCATGAAGGTGAGCACTCTGACATCTCAATAGGCAGCCTGATTGAGAAAATGGATAAAGGTAAATGGTGGGTGGATGGCATAGAAAGTGTGGGCATGACAGACAAAGGGATGATTTATGTCTTAGGTTCGGTGGGAGGTTGTATCATGCTACTCATCACAGTGTGGAATTTAAAAGCTATGAACATATCTGGAATTTCTCATTTCATTTTTCTGGACAGTGAACATATTTTGATCATTACTAAAATCTCAGAAAAATGAAACCCTGGGTGTGTGTGAAAAATGAAACCTGCAACTGTTGTGTGTGTTTAAATGACTCTACCAGCAGTAAGCACAGAGATGGTCAGCAGGAAAAGGAGATTAAGGGATGTTCTCCAGGTTACTCTGAATTCCTCCAAGCCCAGGATTCAGCCTCTGCTGGCCTTTGATTCAGCCACCTACGTATCATTTGAGATCTTCGAAGTGAGGAGTCTTGAGCTCCATGTCAAGCCTACCGAGTGATAATTTGCATCTTTGCAATAAACCAGGTCATTCTTACATTCAGTCCAGTTTTTAAAACTCTGTTCTTACTCCCCAGGTTATAAATGCTCTATGACTAAGCATTGGTCTGGATCTAATTCACATATACAAAAAGATATCTGATTTGACCATATTTTGACAATATACCTTCCAAACTATCATACTTGGAATACTGAAAGTAAGAAAGAAAATTGTGGCTACACGTCACCAATTTCATGATCTTCAAAAGAGATAATAATACAATGATATTTCAACAAAACCTCGTATTACATCAAAATTTTATAACTTCTTACTACAGACTTTAATCATATGCATTGATATTAATATATACAAATTCTGTATCTGCTTTGACTACTTGTGTAGAAAGAATTTTACAGTCCAAATTATTTAACTAGAAAAGATTTCAGAGAAGACACTGAAGTCTAATTAGACTTTTTGAAAAATCTAATAAGGCTGTAAATTCCATCACAAATATAATCATCCGATCTTTTGCCAACGTCCTCTGAACATAAGACAATGTTCTCAGTTGCTAAAACTGGACCGAGGAACAAATAACAAATATGCTACCATTCTCAAGGAACAATTTTAAGTGAACCAAAGTAGGAACACGAGTGGGCAGGTAAGAGAGGGGAGCGGATTCTCTCCAGATCCCCATGTGCGTGGACCTCTCTCTGTTGTTCTGATCTGTCTTGCCATTGCTGTGCTTTATGTAAAAACTTGGAACTTCATCTAGAACAGTACTTCCTCACTGCTTCTTGCTATAAAATTATTCATTCTTCTATTCTTTAGTGCTCTGGTGCTAGGTGAAGAGAGCCATGTAAATAAACCCAGGCGCACTGAGTTAAGTGGAGACTCAGTGAGGTTTCAAAAGAAGAAACCAGACGACAAAGTGAAAGATTGTGTGAGCGGAACTTCATGCATGGAAGTTGTGAAGAACTCAAGATTGATGTGGGTGATATTTCAGGACCCAGTTGTCTTCCTGAGTCCATTCAGTCCTTCCAAATTGTTTTGGCTTATTTTCTCACTAAAATGTTGTCTATATCTACATGAGCATTATCTATTGGCTAAGTTCTTTGTAGAGCTGCAGCAATCACAGAAAGCACAGACTTCAGAATTTTACAATTTTTAATGTAAACTCTCCTTTAAAAATCTTAAACAATAAGGCTTCTAGTCAACGAAGTTGGACCCCAAGGATCAGAAAAAAGACATGAGCCACCTTAGAAGTGTAGAGATTTTGACTCTCTGCTCCACTAGTAACAGACAAAGAACTTAACACTTAACTTGACAGTCCCAATGATAGAACAAAGGTTTCAATCCATGCAATGGAGCTGCAGACCCTACGATTTTTCAATTAATTCTGCTCTGCTACCTTTCAATGCCAAGTTTTGATTTCAACTGAAAAGTTTTTTTCAGTGCTTTCTCCTTTCTGTGAAATCTTGATATCTCTGGCAATAAGCCTTAAATTAATGGTCTCGTATCTATTGGGAGGAGAGAGGATGAGAAAACTGCTGTAAAACAAGAAGGAAGTACAAGAGATGATGCAGTCATAAATTTGATTCACTAAATCATGGAAGAAACACAAAAGAGAAAGTTAACTCCTCTGAGAAAAACAGTCTGCCTGGATCTTTTGTAAAAATGCAAGAGAAACGTTTAACTGAAAAGGGTGGGGTTGTTGTATTTGTAAAATATTGCACCCTATGTCTTGAGCACTGTGGCAGCAACACTCACACCAAAACTTATTTGTGAGAAAAATTATCTTTATGTAACACTCTTTGTCTCTGCAGCCAAGAAGTCTTTTATGGCTGTATGGCTAGGATTAGTACACTCACCTCTACGATTCATAACTTCACATTCAACCCCTGAGTGTAACACACTATTTTCACAGCACCTTTCCTTTGGTTCTTATTCAACAACCGAGGTGACCTCCACACTTCTGAAAGCATTATTTAGAAGAGATATTTAGAAAGGGCCAACGATTTAGCTCAGTGGTTCCTGCATCTGCCTGCCAACCACAAAGTGCCAAGTTCGATCCCTGGTAACCACATAGCACAGTGCTGGACGTAGTGACTCACGCCTGGAATCCCAGCTCTTGGGAGGCAGAGGCAGGAGGATTGCTGAGTTTGAGGCTGAGTTTAGGACCAGCCTGAACTACAAAGCAAGACCCTATCAAAAAAGAAGAAGAAGAAGAAGGAGAAGGAGAAGGAGAAGGAGAAGGAGAAGGAGAAGGAGAAGGAGAAGGAGAAGGAGAAGAAGAAGAAGAAGAAGAAGAAGAAGAAGAAGAAGAAGAAGAAGAAGAAGAAGAAGAAAGAAGAGATGGAATATTTTGAGGGACGGGTTTTCTAGAACCAGGGTGCTAAGCAGTGACTCTCCAACACAGCTTAATCTGTGGTTTTCTCTTTTGTCATAGTGATTCATACAGTTCGGTTTGGGTACCAACGTGTCACCTTCAGGACCAGGATGGTCTCGATACCGTTTTGAGCATGTGGAAAGCCCAAGTCCAGAATTGACCAGATTCATTACTTCTGAGGTCACTGGAAGTGAACAGGAACATCAGTTTGCATGGAAACCATGAAAAGCACATGGATATTATTAACTGCATCTATTTAAAATTGTTCAATTGTCTTTTCAATATCCTCTGCTGTCAAGCGATGGGAAATCTACATTGTTTCTATGATCTCCCTCATCTCTATAAAGCGAAAAGATTTACCATTAAAAGCATGCATGCCATTTTCTTTCCTTGCCCCAAGATATTTTTAAACATTTTATAAACTAGTCGACTTTAAACATTTCTGTCATCAATCTGCCGCTTGGCTGTTCAAAAATGTATAAAGAGTTCTCAATAGGAAGTGATACTGTTATTCTTTCTGCAGATTTAAACTACCCATCCTTCAAGACAAAAATAAACCTCTGCCTCAGTGCATTGTCCGCAGCCTTGCTGATATCACCTTGGCCGGCTGACCACAGCCTGGATTCTCTGTGCAGCAGGGAGCACCATGCTCCCTCCCGCTTGCTGCATTTTCTCATTCTCTTTACATTGTCTACCCCACTCAGTCACATTCTGTCGTAACAGAGGACAAAACACACAACAAATACTCGTTGTCCTCCGTTTGTTCACTCAGCGTTTTTATGTGGACTCTGTAGTCTGACAGGGAAATGTAAGAATAAATTAGATGCAATCTTGGCCCTCCAAGATCTCACTGTTCCGCATGGGAAAGACTCACTGGAGTGAGGGTGCAAGTTGTTTAACTATTTGCAATTGCAAGTGGGAAGAACAGAAATAAGAGTCCACAACAGAGTGACAAGAGTTTCAAGTACTGGAGCCAGGGATATAGCTCAGTGGTTCCGGTGCCTGTCTTGCAAGCACAAGGACCAAGGTTCGATCCCTGGTAACCACATAACAATACCGGGCATGGAGACTCACCCCAGCAGCAATCAGTGCCACATACCACAGTGCCAGGCATGGTGGCTTACCCCTGTAATCCCAGCACTCGGGAGGCAGAAGCAGGAGGATTGCTGAGATGAGAGTTTGAGGCTGAGCTCAGGGCCAACCTGAACTACAAAGTGAGACCCTGTCTCAAAAAAAAAAAAAAAAAAAAAGAGTTTCAAGTAGTAATGAGAATCCAAGTGAGATTGGACATGACACTAGCTCACACCATTAAAGGGTTTATGCAGAGCTTCCCATACCCTATATAGGCCACCTCACTGAGTCCTTGTCATGCCTGTAGGCACTGATTCTATACCTTTATTAGGAAGTAGGGGATTTTGACTGAGGAGATCAAGGTTTTACCCAGGTTGTGGGGCTCAGCAAGGAGGGCTGGCACTGGATCAGAGAGTCTGGCTTTGATCAGGCTATCGCCATTCTGTAATATTTCCTGTTGGTTACTTGGTGCTTTTTAAGTATTTGTGGTCAGAATAAAATCAGAGAGCATGCATTAAGAGAGAAAAAATATATACCCTCTCATGGATTCCGAAGTCCAAAGCCCCCAGATTTTGTGCTGATATAAGTCTTGTATGAGTTATGCATGCATAATGTATGCATAATGTATGCAAATATGTGTGCATGTGTGTGCTTGTTAGAAAACAATTTATTATTTATGTGGAACTTCATTTTTCTCCTCCCCTTCACAGTGCCTACACTGTGAGGCACAGGAATGCTGAAGAGTAGAAATGAGTTCAACTTGGGAGGTGGATGAATCTGTCTCAAACATACTCATATTTATCTATTTATTGTAATTATATGGTCTAAATCTGACTGCACCTTTTCAGACAACCATGCACAGCACGAAGCAAGTGAAATGGCTGAATTAAAAACGGAGGACACAAAGGACAATTTTTGACATGTGGAAGCTTTGTGGAGTGACATTCTGCCTTATCTTTTTTGAGGGGAAGAAGTGTTGTTTCGAGATGAGGCTACTTCTGGTGCACACCACAGCCAAAAAAGCAGCCCCCTAATTTTTCTTCTATATAGTCTCCATGTGGTCCCCAAATGCTTATCCCTCCCCACCAAATGCTGTGAAATCTGTCATTTGAGCTCACAGATGGAAAAGACTTATTAGCTCATGAAGCTCACAGCCCTTACCAGGGAAGCAACTCAGCAAATACCATTTACCCCACCTTGCCATTTCCAGGTCTGACAGATTTCTGACCAAACTCATTGCCCTCCTGTACTTGTTATGATATCCCCAAGCAAGCAGGAAAAAATAAAAACTTCAAAATGTTCCATTTCATTTGGCTCCTAGTGGTCTCAGGACTGAGCACTTTCTGTCAAAAATGTCAAAAACTCCAAAATAAATTTCCTGTTCCATACTCTAGGAGCTGCCAGAGGGCAGGGAGAAGCATCCATTGGCGCCTTTGGTTATGAAAAGGCTTGTCTTCCCCAATCAACAACAAAGCCTATGTCAGCATCCTCTTCTTTCCCCAAGACAGTGCATTCTGGACCCATCAAACCTAAGGACAGTGGAAAACTCCATTTGAGCCAAGAGCTTTTGAGAACAGGAGTCTTGGAATAGGACAATGACTTTTTGATTTTAGCTCTTCTGCCAACCTAGAGGAGCACAGATTTCAGTATCCAAGATGGGGAAATTGTAAGTTCACTACAGTTTTTGGAGGTATCAAAAAGAAGACTGCTGTGTCAGCACAAGTAGATGCTTCAGTTTACAATGGGATAGAATTATATGTCTCCTGACAGGTATCATTAGGGCATTTTTTAAAGAGGCTGAATCTTTTAAAGTTGATTACATCATACCACTCCTCAGTCGAAAACATCAGTTTCTTCACCAGTCAGAAAATATAGTTCAAGGGGGCCGG
>PVIR01007560.1:0-60545 GCA_004026965.1 Petromus typicus | reverse complement strand
ACACTCGGCAAGAACTATGAAGAGTTTCAATCCAGCTCCTTGCAGCACTGGTGGGACCGGTTTTAAATTGTTTTTGCCCAGCAGCCCGGGGTGCTGCCTACAAAGGCCTCGAGTTCCAGAGTGGGAGCTGTTGGAACTTGAAGCTTTCTTGGGGGGCACCTGCATTGCCAAGCTGAGCAGATAGATGTGTGTGTGTGTGATATTGTGTGTGTGTATGTGGTGCTAGGAGAGACAGAAGCCATCAGCAACTCATGAGAACTTAGCTCATTTGTCCCCAGTGACAATGGGGCCAGGGCAGACCGAAAATGGGGAGAGTGCAGAAAAGTGCACTGACCAAAGTGTAAGGAACAGAGAAGACCTTGCCCTCACCTCTATCCACTCAGCCACTCTCCCCAAACAGCCCCTGGAAGGGTGGCTGAGCAGATCTCTCTTCTGTCCTCTGCTGAGGAAACTGGAGGTTTCACTCTTCAGAGACAATATCCAAGCTGCACCTCTGAAAGTCCACTTGAAAGGAGACTGGTTCTGTGCAGAGGGGGATAAGATGGTGAAGAAAAAGTCTTCCCATGATGACTTGCAAAAGTGTGGGGAGGCAGACTATTCACCTGAGACAGGGAGATTGGGCTCGACTCTCAGTACAATAAAAGGGGTCTGTCGTGTGTGGGACACGTGGGCAACTCATTTGCTCATCCTGGAGAGCTGACATTAATTCTCAATTCCACCTAAGCAAGTAGAAATTTATGGACAAAAAGAATAGAAAAATAAATTTCTAGCCAAGGAGCAGAAGGAGGTGAGTGTCAGTGGATGGAAAATTATTAAGAGGAAGTATCAGGAGTAAAGGAGGTTGTACCTAAAACAACCGAGCAGGATTCTTACTGGAGACAGGCCAGGGTAATCAGACATCCCCTGCAGGGTAGTGAAGGATGAGGAACTTGATGTGATTTGCAGGGTGATCAGATACCGAGGGGTACAGAGTTCACGACAAAATGGGTTAGCAGTGCCCTTTGCTAAAACCGGATTTGACAAGGAAGTGTACAGGTAGGCCTGGGGGAATATTCAGGAGCTTCTCTAAACTTTGATCAAGTAGAGGTCTTTGACAGAGTGAGGAGTGCAATATTCAAAGATAAACTGTATACTTGCATCTTTGTCACTTTCTTGTCAATGGGACAAAATATCTGACCCTCGAAACTTAATGGGAGATTTTAATTTTGGCTCACTTTTTTTTTTTTTGGAAAGAAAGAGAAGGTCTCACTTTGCAGTTCAGGCTGGCCCTGAGCTCAGCCTCAAACTCACAGCAATCCTCCTGCCTCTGCCTCTTGAGTGTTGGGATTACAGGCGTGAGCCACCCCACGCTTGGCATTGTGGTACATGATACTGATGGCTGGTGGGCATAAGCTACCACGCCCCGCATTGTTGTTTGTGGCTACCGGGAATCGAACCCTGAACCCTGCACTTACAAGACTGGCACCCAAACCACTGAACTAAATCGCCAGCCTTTGGCTCACATTTTCAGAAGTCTGAGTCCATGTTTGACTGACTTACACACAGAAATGGTATGGCAGAAGGGCATAGTGGAGGAAAGCTGCTAACATGACGGTGACCAGGAAGCAGAAAAGCAAAGATTCAGAGAGGGAGAAAAAGCTTCGGGGTCAACCCCCCCCCACACACACACACACGCGCCTCCAACCAGGCTCTACCTCCTAACTGTACCCTGTAATCCAATCACCTTCTAACCCAACTGTATTCCAAAAGGTGTGAATCATAACAACTTGAAACTAACACAATTGTATGTAAGTCAAGTCTGGAAAAACAAGTCATTTTAACTCTTTCTTCCCCTCAGCCCAGGATCCTAGACACACGTTTTCTTTCCTTACAGTTCAGCTGGTGATGGGCAAATACATACATTATTTCCATTCCTCATTGGAATATTTAAGGAATGAAGTGACTAAAGAGGAAAACTCATTTAAAAATATTTTTATTAGCACATGTGCAGTAATAAGGATTATATTCATTATGGGGAGTTGGTGCTTTGCATAACAGGTCTCAGTTTTTTTTGTGTCCCCTTCTTTGCTCCTCTCCCTTCTTTCATCTCTCAGAACTCCAATCTCTCTAGAAAGGAAAAGAGAAACCAAAAACTGAAAGCTGTTTTGTGGGTGGGGCTGAGGAACAGTGGGCTCAAGGAAGGTCATGGGCCTTGAATGGCAAAGTCCTTGTACTTGAAGTTCCTACTTCCTGTTAAAAGTGCAGCTGTTTTCTTTTTATCTCGTTTAGCATCTCTTTGAAGGACTTAGTGGCACTGAACTCGACTTTATATATAGCACTTTACTCCATTAGAACACAGGCTCTATGGGGCAGGGTCTTTGGTACCTGGCTTTGTCTTCAACACTCATGAGTAACTCGGGTACAGAGCGGCCACTCACTCAGTGCTTGCTGAAGGAGAGCAGTATCTAAAGAAGTCTCAGGTACAAAAATGGCAAAAGGATGATCAGAAAAGTTTCATAGATTTCCTTCATAGGAAGGGATTTTTCAAGATATTGAAAGTTTCGGAATATAAGAGAGTACTAATACATTCAAGACTTTTTCATTATTTAATCAAGACCACTAGAAAGCAATTACAAAATGAATTATGCTTAGAAATAAGACTTGAGACTGCCTAACTAAACAATTCCCAGGGTTGCTATCCTGTAGCAAATGTTTTTTAACTTTCTGCATCAGAGACATGAGATTCATAGATGAGTCACAGGAAGATTGAGACAAGGATTCAGGAAAAGCTGTTCATTTTTATTCTTTATCCAGTATTCTCTTTAGGAAATGTCAGGGTGAGGGCCCCATTGAAAGAATCAGAGAGGAAATGGCTGCTCTGTGATCTAAATGGGCCGTTGAGTCTCAGAAGAAGACATGGCACACGTAGCACACAGGGTGAATCCAACAACAGTTCTCTGTGTCTGTCCTGCCCTCTCTAGGTGCTCTTGTGAGATCATGGTTGGAATTTTCTCAAATAGAAAAAAAAAAAGCCAAACAAAAAGGAAGGCCAAAAGGAATCGCAAGCAGCTTAAAAGGCGAGACTTTATTCACTGATGATTGAGTTGTCTGGCTCCAGGCTGGGCTGATCCTTGGACTGCAAGCAGGTCGCTGGTGTCTCTCCTTTCTCTGAGCTCTGCTTCCCATGTGTGAACTACAAACAGCTAACAAGATAAGGCTGAGACCCATAAGGACACAGGGTGTGAGATACATGGTCTTCCAAACAGTATAAAGGAAGTATAGATGGCTGGCATACTGAATCTGGACTCTTTAAAATCGAAGAGCAAATTCTAGGAGCAACACAAGTAAAGAGTAGGAAGACTGCTGAGAAAGGAGAGACAGAAGAGGGACTGGAAAGTGGCTGCGCCCCAGCCTGCTTCTCAAGAGTGTTTTATTGAGTAAAGCCTTAAGGTGAGGTGAGTTCAAGATGGGACAAAACTATAGTCAACTAATAAGATTACAAGTACAGTCACTTGGGTAATATTGATCCAATGAGGAACTGCAAGGTGGCTCTGAGGTGGGACTATGGTCAGCCCATAACATTAAACCAGGATCAGATGGAGATGTGAATCATGCAGCAGACAGGGGATAAACAGGGGAAAGAATGGGCTCGGGAGGTTTTGGTCCTTCCCCAAGGTGATTGGTGTTTATATTTCAGTTGCTGCTGTTCATCCATAGGGGAAGTTTGTGGTGTAGTCATTCCTCTTTTTTTTGAAGCCTGACCTCAAGTGAAACTGTGCTCTGTATTGAAGGCCCACCTTTAAGAGTCATACCTAACTTTGCTGTGTGAGATTTTATCGGTCCTTCCAAATTCATCTTTGAGTTCATTCCATACTGGTACGTCCCCAAATAGGATTTTCTTATGAACTTTGAAAAACCAACTCTAAACCTAATCTGAACCAGATGTGATGGTGCACATCTGTAACTCCCCCACTCAGGAGGATAAAACAAGAGGATCACAAGTTTGAGGTCAGCCTGGGATACAGAGTGAGACTGTCTCAAAAAAAGAAAAGAAAAATCCCAAACCCAAACCAAATGATACAAATACAAATAATCTGGAAAAGAAAATGGACAACGATGACTAAGAGAAAGTTAAAAGTGGGAGTTTCACTACCAGATATGAAAACCTCTTTAACAGATACCACCTGCCATCTCACGTCACCCCCGTAGTGTCTCCGGTATAAGGGGAGCAGGAGAGATCAGCAGGGGCTCTAGAGGAAAGGGGCGGGAGTGAGGCTGGCCTCCAGTCTGCACTAGCTTTTCCACATTACTCTCCTCCCTCTATTCCTCAGCTATTCTCTGCCTCAGGTGTGGCCGGCCATCCTGGCCCTCCAGGCTGACTCTGGGGTGGGCTGAATTCATCTGGACAATTGCTTCTGAGGATGTCTACTTACCAAGGAGACTGCAGGAGTGGCTCTGAGTGCGAGGGTGTCCATGCCTCTCACTGGATGGTCCATGTCATGAGGTCGGGGATTTAGCTCACTAGTACCAGAGCCTGCCTTGCAAATGCAAGGGTCCAGGTTCGATCCCTGGTAACCACACCCAACATTGTGGGGTGTGGTGACTTTCACCTACCAGCAATCAGAACCACATACCACAGTGCTGGGTGTGGTGGCTGACTCCTGTAATCCCAGCACTTGGGAGGCAGAGGCAGGAAGATTGCTGTGAGTTCAAGGTTGCGTTCAGGGCCAGCCTGAACTACAAAAGTGAAACCCTGTTTAAAAAAAAAAAATAAATAGCATCATGGTAAACGCTTGCGGTTGTTTCCAGTGTCCCTGAAGCTAGAATAGCGTGGTTGCTCCCTGTGCCAACCCCCAAGCCTGCGGCCATCACCGTTCATGGCAAAGTGGTCTTTGCAGATGTGATTGGGTATAAGTTTTTTTTTGTTTTTTGTTTTTTTTTTCAGGTTTTTTGAGACAGGGTCTCGCTTTGTGGTTCAGGCTGGCCCTGAGCTCAGCCTCAAACTCACATCACAGCAATCCTCCTGCCTCTGCCTCCTGAGTGCTGGGATTACAGGCATGAGCCACCACGCCCGGCACTGTGGTATGTGGTACTGGTTGCTGCTGGGCATGAGTCTCCACGCCTAGTATGGTATGTGGTTACCGGGGATCAAACCCGGGCCCTTGCGCTTGCAAGACAGGCGCCAGAACCACTGAGCTAACTCCCCGGCCCTTGATTTTCAATCTTAATCAAAACTATACAAACATTATAATCAACTCTCATATAGCCAACACCCATTCTTAACAGTGATCAACTCAGGGTTCATATTATTTCATCAGTTTGGTCCAAATTTCCAGTTCTTATATATAATGGAGTATTTTAATGCAAACTTGAAATGTGTTGCCTTGTATATTAATATTCTAATATATCTTTTAGATTTTTTTTTTTTCAGTACCAGGGATAGAACTCAGGACCTTGTGCTTGCCAGACAGGCACAGCACCACTGAGCTATGTTTCTGGCTCCAGTATTCCTCTTTAAAAGGACTTTTTAGGGCCAAGTATTTAACTCAGTCATTCCAGCACCTGCCTTGTAAGCACAAGGGCCTGGGTTCTATCCCCTGGAAACCACATACAACAATACTAGGCATTTAGACACACCCACCAGCAATCAGTATCACATACCACAGTGCCGGTGCAGTGGCTCAGTTCACGCCTGTAATCCTAACACTCAGGAGGCAGAGGCAGGAGGATTGCTGAGTTCAAGGCTGATTCAAGACCAGGCTGAACTACAAAGGGAGACCCTGTCTCAAAAAACTAAGAAAAAAATCTTTTTAACAAATTTCATCATAATCCCAATTTTAATATTCCTTAATATCACCAAAGATGTCTAATCAGTATTCAAATTTCCTTAGTAATGTCATAAATTCCTACTTTGAAAATAATTTGCTCAAATCAGGACTCAAGCTCCCTATGTTGCTATGGATTAATATGACTCTTAAATGTCTTCAGCTTCCTAGGTTCCTTCCCCTCGCTCTCTTGTTCTTTTGTCCTGCACAGTTTTCCACAGTCAGCACTGAACTGACTGTACCCTTCTATCTTCTTCCATTTCCTGAAAATTGGTAGTTTGCTCCTGAATGAGCTCAGAGGTGCAGGTGGTCTGACACTCCTTCCTCAGACGCTGTGTTTCCAAGGGACTCTTGTTGTATAGGTCCACTACTCCATTACTAACTGGAAAATTTCTCCAAAGGAAACTTCCTGTCTTTACTGATTCACTTTTCTCTGAAGTAACATTGACGCTTGATCTTAGTCAGGAGGCTGCCGAGTGATTTTCAGAAGTATTATTCATGGAAGAAAGGAAATGTTGTTACTGTTGATCAACATTCTATTGAGTTCTTAGTAGTATTATGAATTTAAATATTTTATTATAAGTTTCAGTATTTTGGTATGACTAAATCCTTTTCATTAGTTTTTTTTCTTGGTGTTCAAATTGTCCTGTTGGTCTGAGGAGCCTCCTCAAGTAACTCTTAAGTTCTCCTGCTATGTCTTCGTGATTAATTTCTAATAGTTTCTTTCCTTCTGGAGAGTCAAGATGTTCCAGGCGTCTCTTGTCCTTTTCCTTTTTCACACTGATGATGAACATTTCTCCAAGGAGCCTTTTTGGTGGGAAGTGGTATTTGGGACTGGGTATTGTTAGAAGGCTCATGGAAATATCCAGGTTGTTCGTCATTTCTAGGAAATTTTACAGGTGCAACTAGAAAATAACTTTTAAAAAATTAGCTTGCATCTTGAGTTTGTGTCCATATTCAAACTGATAGGGCTCAGCCTTTTTCATACTGCAGCTGTCTCTGCTTTCTCTCACATAGGGAACCTTGGTTCCCAGTGACCCAAAGTAATTACTCATTCTAATCCTCTCAAAATAACAAAAGCATCATCACTATTCACAGAATAGTTACCAAAATCTGTTCAATCCTTTTTTTTCTAGTTCTTTTTGTTTTTAGGGTATATCACATTTAGGAATACATAGTCAAATATCCTTGTTAAAAATAATTCCTAGTTAAGCCGGGCATGAGAATGCACAACTGTAATCCCAGCACTTGGGAGGCTGAGGCAGGAGGATGGTCACGAGTTTGAGGCCAGCCTGGGCTACATAATGAGTTCAAGGCCAGGTTGGATTACATGGTGAGATCTAATCTCAAACCCTCTTGCTTTAAAAAAACAAAAAACAATTCCTAGTTGGTTATGCAACCAGTCAATAAGCAATTAGTTTTGCTTTTGGATGTTAGAGGTTGCATTGATCAAGTCAAATTTTGCTTGATAATTATATAAAATGCGAAGTGTTGGAAAAGTCAGATCTACAAGTCAAGTTACAGTTAGACAAACCTGGCGTCCTCTCCTGTGTTGCCTGCTCTGTTCCCCTCTCTGAATCTCTGTCACAGGAATCAGCAAGTTCTTTCTGTAGAGTCAGATAAGACAAGCCGAGCACCACAATCTGAAAATCTCACATCTGAAATTCTCCCAGATCCAAGGGTTTTTGAGTGTTAACATGACCATGAAAAATTCCACACTCCAAGGCTTTTTTATGCACATAATTATTTAAAATATTGTACAGAATGAACTCCGGGTTATGTTTATACAGAATATATGAAATAAAAATGAATTTCATGTTTAGATTTGGGTCCCATCCCCAAGATATCTCATCTTGTACATCGAAATGTTGCCAAATCATTTTTAAAATTCAAAATTCAAAACACTTCTGAGTTTCGTTTGTTTGTTTAAATTTTTGAGACAGGGTCTCTCTTTGTAGTTCAGTCTGGCCCTGGACTCACACTATGTGTCATTGAACAGAGTATCATTGAACTCACAGCCACCCTCTTGCCTCTGGTCCCAAATGCTGGGATTCACCACACTCAGCCTACAACACTTCCAGTTCTAAGCATTTTGGGTGAGGTGACTTCAACCTATAAATGCGGCTTTGTGGCCGCATGATCCCTGTCACAGCTACTTGCTATGCTCTGATGCACGGAAGCAGATGCAGTGAGGAAGCACAGGATGTATTAAGCTCCAATTTTGCAGGATGAGGCAGAGAAACACCCGGCCACCCTGCTATAGGGTCACCGTCTTTTCTCTGGAGAGTCCATCTCAGCTCACAGCTCACCTTAGTTTAGAGTCTGTGCCCTCCTGGTCATCAGCCTGAAGCAACAGGATGTCTGCCCTGTTCTTATCTCACCTCATCTCTGCACACTCAGTCATACCCAGCGCTCCCCCTCCAGTCCCCTGGCAGGTCCACAGCATAACACTCACTGGCTTTTCCTCCTACGTCTGCTCCTGTCTCTGTGTTTATTGAACAAAATGTTCTTAACATTCTTTGAATGCAATAAACATTAAATGCAGCCATTTATCCAGTCTGTTTTAACCTTGCTTCTCCTCTGCTTCTTTTGTTTCTAGGCCCTGTAATCCATACCTTTGATTTTATTTAACATTTCTGTACGAGTGATCCATCCGACTGTGTCTATCTTTGGCCCAGACACGTTTGATCTCCTAATCGTATATTCACTGTTTGATATTTATATTTGAAGGTCTCAAAGATCTCTCGAAATCAACCTGTTAGAAGCTTATAGCTATTGCAGGCAAAACTTCATTGTGGTTTCTGTTTTAACAATTGATACTACCAACCCTGCTGTGTCAAAAGTTAGAAACCAGGTGATCATCTAATGTTCACTTACTGTGTCACCCCAACATCGCTCTTGTCTAGTCATTTTTGTGCATCTCTATCCAGGGCCTCCATGTGCACCTGGGCCCCAAGGCAGCTGCCTCTGGCCAGGCCCGCAGCCATACTCCACCAACTAACCTGCTTTCTATATTTTGTTTTCTTGTCTGATCATTCTAACCATAGAATATCAAAAGTGACTGATACTGGTATACTGAATGGATAAATGAACCAACCCTCTCCTCCAACCCCAAGTTCTATCTCATAGCATTTCTAGATATTTGAAATTAGTGCATGTATTCCCTTCCCAGCTCAGCCTCTACTGACTTCTAGAAAGATTTGCTAGATTTTGTAAATATATCATAACTTAGTTCAGACATTTAGTTTGTTTCCCCTGACATTTGCTACATAAACACATGCACAAGGAACATCTTTTAGCTAAATGTTCAGACATCTTTAGACTCCTAGAAGATGAACCATTGCATCCCGAGTGCATTGCTACAACTGTTGGAGCTTTCACATCAGTGACCTGTCTTTCCCTTCCACAGACCAGTGGTTCCGGTTATCCATCCTGTGCTGGCCACCCAGTCGTCTTCCTGAACCCCCACTGAGCAAGCCCTGGGGGCTGAGCCTGGGCATTGACTGCACCATAGATCTCTCCCAGGCCATAGCGTGCTTGCAAAAAGCCACTAGGCAAGATTAAGAGACTCTACCTAGGCAAATACAAAACAGGGCTCACCGCTCCCAGCTTTCTCCCAGCCAAGTTTGTCACAATTTTGGCAGCTTCTTCTACTTCTTATCAGAAAATTTAAGAGCAGAGAATTAGATTCAAGTACCATTCAAGCTTTGTTATTTTGGAAAGTACATATTGTACATTCAGTTAGACACTGCGAGCATTGTCATGAATTATTTAAATGAAACTATCCTTGTAACAAAAAATGAGCAAAACACATTTTGTTCATTTTCTCCTTATGTGTTATTCCCCATTACAGATTTCTTACTTTGCAGCATTAACTGAAATCGATGAACCACAATGTCACCATTGCAAACCGTCCTAGTTCTGTTGGTCAGGTCTTGATTTTTTTAAACATAACTGTGGCATTTTCTTTCCTTCCTGCTATAGATTCATTTTACCCAGATGTGTTCTTATAGCCATGCAGACTATGAACAAATACAAAATATGTACAATTTGAAGTTTGCTTTTAAAAGCAGCTCATATTCCGTTCTTCTCTTTCGTTCCAATGGGATGGTACAGCAGGTTCTGTAAGTGGGAAGGGGAGAGAAAGGAAAATTCTACAGATACTGAGGCCCTTTTCTTGTAAGGTAGCTGGGAATATTTCTATTTTATATCCTATTTTACTCATGTGTCTTACAATTCCAAAGTCAATAAGAAGAAATTTTATCACAAGGGTTAGCAAAATGATCCTGAAGGCTGCTGGGAAAGAGTTGGGTCCATTGGAGACAAGCTCTTCTTGGAATCATCACAGTCTGAGGCAGACTGAATGTTTATCCCTAAGGAGCAAACAGGTATTACCTGAATGTTGTTATCTCTTCAAGTGGGGCTTCTCTATCATTAGAACAAAGATACCCTTGGTTGTTAGCACCTGAATACCTCCATTCTCTGCCTTTCTGCGCTCTCTCTCTCTCTCTCTCTCTCACACACACACACACACACACACACACACACACACACACACAGGCTGACACATCAACTGGTTCCTGTTCCAGCACTCTGCCCTGCCTCAAAGTGAAAAGGCTACATGGACAGAGGTGGAGGCAGGAGGACTACATGTTTGAACTCAACCTGGGCAACTTACTGAGACCCTGTTTCGAAATCAAAAATAAAGGGTCAGGCATGTAGCTCAACACAGAGGTCCTGAGTTCAAACCCCAGTGACACACACCACACACATGCACACACTCACACACACAAGAAATGATTTAAAACAGGGTCCAGCAGAGTAAGCACATATAAAATATACTGACAATATTTTAGAACTGAAGCAGAGACTATTTTAAATAAAATCTTACTTTGTAATACTTTCTAACCTACAGAAAAGTTGCAAGAATATCACAAAGAATTTCTTCATTCTTTTAAATTCATCTGTGTAATCATTTACAGTAGCAGTAGCTTAACAGTCTTACTAGTTTTGCCTGGTCGTTTTGAATCATGTGAGAATAAGTTGCAAGCGTGGTGCTCACTAACCATAGCATATTAATGTTTCCCAACAAACAAGGAGTCTGCAGAAAGACCGTATCAGATGCCAGCTCTGATATCATGCTGCTTGCTGTCCAACCCACAGAATCGACTCCCAGTCCCCTGGGCTCCAACCATGTCCTTCATGGTCATTGCTTCCTTTTTGACCAGAGTCCAGCCCAGCATCACTTATTGTACTCAGACTTTGTATCAATGTGGAACAGTTGCTCACTTTTCCTCGCCTTATATATCTTGACCCTTTCCAGTAGGACAGCTCAGGTCCTCTGTTAGAGGACCCTTAATTTTCCTGGTCCCGTCCCAGGCTGAGAGACCCTATCAATGAGCCTTAAGGAATCGACTGGTCTCCTTCATACCAGACAACAGGAGTGACTGATTTTCATCATGGCCTGCTTGGATATCAAAAGCAACAATAAATGAGCCACATAATCTAGTCCATTAATGAAGCCCCACAGGGGAAGAGATTTGGCCTTGAATTAGAGGTTGCCACTTAAGAAGGGCAAAGACCTAGATCTCTTCCAACAATAATGATCCTTTTTTTAAAGGCAAAAATTGTAACTGAAAGCAACTTTGCTTTGAATTTCAGTTTTATCAAAAAAACCCCGTGAGCTCAGGTTTTAAATAAACAGAAAACATTTCTAAAATTTCTTTCTTTTGGAAAAATCATCTGAAATAATAAAGAACAAGAAACAAAATGTCTTGGGTGAGACCAAAAGGTACTTCTTACCACAAATCACAAATGTACAAGTGGAAATTGAATGGAGAAATGGTGAATAATTGAATAATAAAGGCACATGTGGCCTCACATGCACAAAGAACACTGAGGAGAACCAGTCCTGGAAGAAACTGGGACTTGGAGGCTAAAGCTGGGGAGTCTGCCGAGGAATCGTAGACCCCCAGGTCCTGGACTCCAGCCCATACATTCAGATGACTGGCCTTGTTTTCCAATGTAAGTAAACTGAGGCATGTCAGATTCTCTCAAGTCTATAGTTCTTGCCATCCTATAATTTGTACAATGAAAATCTACAAGATGAGCTTTTGAGCACTTATTTCTTCCTAGAAGATGGCAGAAGGGATTTCATAATTGTTTCTCTGTTGCACATTTATTTAATAGATATTTAGTGAGTCCCTGCTGTATGCCCTGTACTGTCTTCTGCCATGTAAAAGGTTACATCCTGCACACACACACACACACACACACACACACACACACACACACACTTCTACTTAATGCAGAGATATAGAATTCATTGAGAAGACCTTTGTCATCAGCAAAGCACATAACACCTTCAGCTTTCAGCGTCCTGTGGCTGAGGAGATGTGGAGATGGGCTGCACAGACCTCGGACATGTGGGGGTGCAAGTAGAGAAAGGCTCCGTACCCCGATCCTCTACACAGTGATGGTGTGTGGGTAGAGGAGCAGAGTGCAATAGGGTTAGCAGACTGGCCCTTCGTCACGGGAGCTGCTCTGTTAAACAGTGAGTGCTGGAACCAGCAGCTGTTCTTCCATCCGCTACACCAGATCTGCTGGAGAGCACTCTGCTAGTCCTGTGCAAAGGGGGCATTGGTTGTGTCTCTTCTTAGTCCAGCCCCTGGAACCTGAGGTGCACTGAATATAGTTCTTTGCATGTTCTGAAACTGGCACTGAGTTATAAGCATGTTTTGTGATTTCGTTCTCAAGTAGAAAGTCAATAAAATCTCATAGAGTGGGGCCAAGGGGGGAAAAACACACCCAGCACCATGAGAAAGTACGGAAGGTTGGGGCCCAGGGGATATGTAGTCCAGATCTGGGATAGGAAAGGAAGATTTTGTACCTCTTCATCCTCACTGACTTCCACCTTCTTATCAGTCAAGGCCTATCATCTCCCCTCCAGGACAAGCTAGACTGCCCTTCTGGAGTCTGGGCTCTCTAGGGATGGAGGGATCACTATGTTACAGTCATGAATAGTCTTTGAGGAGAGAAGAGGCAAAGTCAGTGTCCAAATTCATGTCCACCCAGTGCTTTCATTCAGCACAATGTGAATCACCTGTCCATGGAGGTCATGCCAAGAAGGGGAGAAAACAGAGGAAGTTGTGTTCCTTGTTACTTGAGTACTATTCTGGAACAGAGGGAGGCGTACACCACCCTTCCACAGACCCTCTTCTTCACTGTCACTGATCCCAAGATGCCCAAGTGGTTCAACCAACAAAGAGGGAGAATATGCACCTTTGTAATAACAGGGCCCTTGGAAAAGCCGGATTTGTACAGGTCTTCAATTTTGGCATGGTTTATAATTGTACAGGCTTTGTGGGTAAGAAAGGCTCTTGCATGAATTAAAATAATTTCTTGCCCAGTATTTTGATTCCGTTCCTTATAGTAGTTCTTCTGAGCATCACCTCCCTGGCTAAAGCAGGGCTGTTCATCGACTTTTTTAAAGCATGCTTTTTTCTTTATGTGATCACTTCATATAAACATGAAGACTAAGCATCAAGATTGAGCTCACATAAATTAAGGAAGCGTACCTGATTCCTAAGAAGGTGTCCTGATATTCCAGCCCTATGTGGTCCCAGGGGCATGACCCTGCATTTACAAGTGGATTGCCAATTAGTCTGTCCAGGTAAATCTGTCTCAGGACAGTGCACTATGGCCAGTGGTGCCACAGAGCCTGCAACGCGAGGGATGCCCAGTGTTCATTGTTAGAATCAGCAAGATTTGCCTCTCTAGTGTCAGTTCTACTCCAGTGTAAGCCAGCAGTTCAGGTAAAGCGGTGGTCAGAACTACCTCTGGTTCTAAGATGTGCGGAGCAAACCACTCAGGAAGATGACAAAGGGCTTTTTATTCTTCATCAGAGATGCCATTGTCATTTCACATGACACTGGAAGATCCATTCCATATAAATTCTGTCCAGTCATGACTTTTGTTTCTAAAGGCATGTCCACTGGGGCCTAGTAACATTGGACATCAATGGCCCCTTAGCAGAGGAAGAAAGTTCTGCAGCCTCAAAGGATGGAGAAAAATGAGCATCAGGGATCCATACTTAGTAAAACTGTAGCCAATATCCCATCAGCTATGAGACCGGTCAGAGATGTCTGAGTGTGAAGGAGACAAAAGGCTCCAGGGGAAACTGGATGTCCTCCGACCAGCATCATTTCTAAGCTTCCCACTCTATTAGTTGTCATTCAAACATGACCACCTGTGTGATGGTTTGGGACCACAGGGGGTTTAGCATTAATAGAGGCTGATCCGGTGTTCAGGTTCCTTTATGCACTTATTTTAGTTGGTGCAGGGTCAACTGTGCCTTTTTGTTGTGGTGGTGGTCCATGAAGTACCTTGGGGTGTGCCACAGCTTTGCCATGCTCCTGGGCGGGGCTGCGGGTTTTGTGTCCATTGAAGACCTCCCTGGGCTTTGGGAGCATGTGGTGTGACTCAGGGAAAGAGCCATGACAGATGTTGTTATGAAAAAGATTATCTCATTTAAGAATTATTGGCAATTTAAAGGAAGAAGATGGTATCATAATATGTTTTTAAAATGTCTTTTTGGTCTAGTGACTCATACTGAAACATTTACAGGTGAGATAATGATGTTTGGAAGTTGCTTTAAAATGATGTGGGGGCCAAGGAAGAAAAGAAGGAAGAGAGGGGGAGGAAGCAGGAGGAAGAAGAAGCAGTACAGGAAGAAGATGAGGAAGGTGGTCGTATGGCAAAAACCAGAATGCTTACAAGTTGATAAATACTGAAATCCATTAAGGAGATCATAATAGCAGCATAAACATAGAGATAAAATAAAGACACTTTCAGATAAAACAACAGACTAAATTCATTGTCAGAAAACCTACACTAAAGAAAGACCAAAAGAAGTTTTTTAAGCTATAGGAATTGATACTAGAGGAAACTTAGATTTATAAATAAGAATAAAAAGCACAGGAAATGGTAGATGTGTGGGAAAAACAAAATTTGTGATTTATTGTGTGTGTGTGTGGTACCAGGGACTGAATTGTGACCTTGTACTTGCAAGGCAGATGTGGCACCACTGAGTTAAATCCCTGTCTCCAAATTTGTGAGTTATTTTCAAGGCATATGATTGTTTAAAGAAATCAACGTATTGTGGTGTATACAACATAGATGGAAGCCCGGCACAGTGGCATACACCTAAAAATCTCAGTCACTTGGGAGGCTGAAGCAGGAGAATCAGAAGTTGGAGGCGAGGCCAGCCTGGTAGTTCAGTGGGACATGATCTGAAAATACAGTACCAGGGGCTGGGTGTAGTTTCATACAAAAGTGTTTGCCTAGTATGCTTGAGGTCCTGGGTCCTGTCCTGAGCCACAAAATGAGAACAAGAGCTGTATGCCACATGCAGATGTAGCATGATAAAAAGCACATTTTAAATTCTAACCGAATTTCACACATCAGCCCTCTCAAACACTTTTCTGTGTCTTTCTGTTTTAGGATTGTCCAAGACTGGTTTTCAGAAAGGAAGCAAGTGGCCAGAGTGGATTTCTCTACTGTCCTCCCACGCTGCATTTCTCTGCATATCTTTTCCTTCCTGAATCCCCGAGATCTGTGTACAGCTGCCCAAGTCAGCTGGCCCTGGAAGTTTCTAACTGAACAGGTTTGCAACTTGTCACTTCCTCAAAGTGGAACACAGATACAATGGTGACCGGTGGGAAGGGGCTGGGAACCCCTCTTCCCTGGAGAGAGAGCTTCAGGGTTTTAAGTTACTGAAAACATGGGCTAAGTGAAATACATTGATTCATTTTTCAGCTAAGGAGATATACACTATTCCAATAATTCATGTAATTAAAAAAATCTTGCTACCAGCTGCACTCCTCTAATTCCAGCTGTTTAGGAGGCTGAGACAGGATGATTGCAAGCTGAAGTCCAGCCTGGGCAATTTAGTGATTTAGAGAGACCTTGTCTCAAAATAAAAGCAAATAAATAAAAAGGTGATGTAGCTCAGTGTATAAAACCTTGATTTAATCCTGGTTTCAATTCCCAGTACCAGGGAAAAAGAAAGAAAGAAAGAAGAGGAGAAAAGTGGGCGGGGCGGCAGGAAAGAAGGACTGGTGATGTAGCCAAGTGGTAGAGGGCTCTGGGTTCAATCTCTAGTAGCAGAAAAAAAAACCTTGACGTTTTTCATACTGAGGCAGCATAAAATAAACCAAAGCAGTCCAAGAGAATGGAAGCTGTTCTCAGGAGTTTTGGAGGCAAAGTATTTATTGCCAGCTAACACTAACCTGGAATTCCTTCCAAAGTGGTCAGCCTCCCCAGAACAGAAAAGCAGGGGTCTTAAATAAACTAGGAAAGGAGTTGTGGTTATAGATATGAGACACTTAGGGTCTATACACTGTATATAGGCACAAGGAGCATAGAATCAAAATCGGATAAGGGCTACATAAGAGGTGGAGAAGACAGCATCAGTCTTTCTACATTAATTTTCGATCCCAAGCAATACAGGCTCCATCCCTCTCAGCATATTTACAGAGCCTCATTTTCATAGAGCTCTTCTGGAGACAAAGACATTCCTGTGTTATCTGAAGGAGCTCAGGGCCATAAAAAAAGGAGGAGCGAAGGGGGAAGGGCTGCTCCTCTGCCTGCCAGTTAGCAGAAGAAGCTGTTTCCCAGTTCAGTATGATTTAGAACACATATCTCTTGATTAAAACATTTCTCTTCATGAGAACAATTTAAGCTTTGGGTTTTATGGGGCACTCTTTTTATCCTCGAGAAATGATTCATTTCTGGAGAATCACTTACCTTCTCTGGGGTCCTCACACCCCGCTGTGGCTGGCTGGAAGGGCTGGAATCTGGGTTTCCAACTGCAATTCAGAGCAGTCAGCAGCTGCGGCAGCTGCAGCCCAACCTCTCCTGCCTTGAGTCCTGCCTCTGGCCCATCTGTCTCTTCCTTGTCTTTTAAAAGATGCAATCCAATGTAATAATAGGCATTCTTTAATTCAAGGCAATAATTTGCATTTTAAATTACACATAATTTCCAGGGCAGCCTGTGTTAAGGTCATGGTCTTGGGGTCGCCAGGCTATGAGTGTTCAGATGGATGGATTGCATGACTGATTGGGTGACTTTTTACTTTTAACTTTTTTATGTCTGTATATTTAAGGTATGTCTTGTAAAAGGAATAAACTAGTGGTAGTTTCTGTCTGTCTTTTTAACAGTTTTTGCAACCTTTGATTTTATTTTTATTTGTTTATATATATTTTTTGAGACAAGGTTTTGCTTTGTGATTTAGGCTGGCCCTGAGTTCACTATATAGCCCAGGCTACCCTTGAACTCGAGGAAATCCTCCTGCCTCTGCCTCCCATGTGCTGGGATTACGGGCATGAGCCACCACGTCTGGCAAGGTTTGTGGTACCAGGAATCAAACTCTGGACCTTGTTCTTGCCAGGCAGACATCAGAACCATTGAGCTAAATCCTCAGCCCATTCAACCTTTGATTTATAATTAAAGTATTTCATCTATATATATAACTACTGATATATCTGGGTTTAAATTGATCATCTTTCTATTCTTTTTGTTTGTTGCATGCACTTTATGTTCTTTATCTCTCTATTTTCCTTTGGATTAACTAAACATTTTCTAATTATTAATTATAAACATTTTAAGGGTTACTCCATGGTTACCACAGAAAATTACAGTACGTGTTATGTGTCATCTTACCACCAGTAGGCAATGCAAGGGGGTATAGAGCCCTTGAATTCACTTATTCCTCACCCAGCATCACAGCATTGATTCCAGCCTGCTCTTCTCTCCCCACAGACACCAAAATCCATGAATGCCCAAGTCCTTTATAAAAAATGGTGTAGTATTTGTGCATAATCCTCTCACTCACTTTAAATTTTCCCACTTATTCAAAACATCATTACACATAATACACATAACACATAATTCTCTCAGGTCCAGACACACACATACACTTACACATATACATTGCCCAATCATACATATTTCACATAAGTTTATTATTATGTTTTAGATAGTCAGTTATTTTTTTTTCTGCTGCCCTTCATTCTTTTTTGCCTGTCTGTATTTCCCTCTCGGATCATTTCTACCTCAGTTCTCTTGAATATTTCTTTTAGTACAGGTCTGTTGCTGATAAATTCTATAAGTTTTCGTTTGTCCAGAATGATGTTTATTTGACCCTCACAGTTAGAGAATGTTCTCACTGGGAATTCGAATTCTAAATTGCTAGTTAAGAACACTTAAAATATTCCTTTGTCTTCTGGCTTCCATAATTGTTTCTAGAGAACTCAAAAGTTTTGCTATTATTCGCATCGCTAACAGCTTTTCAGACCTTTTTCTCTGTTTCTAGTGTTTTAGCAATTTTATTATCATGCACCCAGGTGGATACCCATGTTTATATGTGTCTGTTTATTCCATTTTTAATCTATGGTTTAATGTCTTTCATTAGCTCTTCAGATATTATCTCTTTGTATATATGGCTTGTGCCCTATTGGCTTTCTTTTTCTCTGGGATTCTAATATTTGTTACACTATTTTATCCTATCCTATAAGTCCCATATCTCTTTCATATATGTAGTTTCTATCTTTTTGGTTTTAAATGTTTCAGTTTGGATTCCCCCCCACCCCAGTTTCCAATTACTTATTTTGCCACATTCTTATCTTCACTTAAACTGGAATCATTGAATTTTAAATTTCAGTTGTTACATTTTTCTCTCTAAAATACTGATTTGCTTCTTTTGCTAAAGTTTTCTATTTGGTCATGTATGTTCTTTTTACATACATACATTTCTTTTTACATACATACATGTTCTTTTTACATACATTTGGTCATGTATTTTTTTTTTTAGTATTGGAAATCAAACCCAGGGCCTTTACACTGAGCTAAACTTCTAGCCCTCCGTTTGTTTGTTTATAATGTCTCTAAGTTGGTTACATGCCCAAAATGGGCTCGAAGTGAATTCCTACTGCCTCAGCCTTTCACTGTGCTTGGTTTACAGGTGTGTACTACCACACCCAGTTTGGCCATTTATGTTCTTGTACAAATTAATGGTAGAGTGTTTTGCCAAGTTTCTTTCTTAAAATTGCAATGTTAGGCACTCCAGAAGGTCTTTCTGTGGTTGCTAAAACAAAACATACAACCAAAAACTGAAATCAAAAAAGAAAAAAAAAAACTATTTGTCTTTTTTTTTTTTTCCTGTATTCTGTGGGCTCTGAGTCGTACACAAGAAACTGAGACTAAACACAATGTGATCCTCAAATATGGGACAGCTCCCTTCCTGCAGAGAGCACTTTCTTATGCCTCTAATATTTGGAGAAACTGGAAATAGGTCACACACATGACCAGCTAGGGAATGAGAGTTTCAAAGCAGCCCTCAGTTCTCACAATAGTTGCTCTAAGGCAGCATCACTCCCCCGAATGCCCCTCGGCTGTAAGGCTGTGGTGACTTGGCTCTCTCTTTCACTGGGCCCTTCCATTTAGTTTAGGTCTTCTCCTGTGAGAATCCCAAAAATCCTTTATGGCACCTGAGTCTGAATTTCAGCAACGTGTCTCCGCTCTGCTGCTAGGCCTCAAGAGCTTCACTTTAGAATTGGCACCTGCCTGATCTGATAGGAAGTGCCAGATATTAGGCACAGCTGAGAACTGGGTCACTATTAACTTGAGTGTCTTCAAATAATTGTTATCTTTAATCATATTTTGTCTACATACGTGATCAGACTGAATCCCAAGGAATTTATTGTTTTCCTATGTCATAAGTGGCTGCATGGGGCTGGGGATTGAGCTCAAGTGTACCATGCTTACCTTGGAAGGACCTGAGTTCAATCCCTGATAGCACAAAAAGGATAAAAGAAAAGTGGCTGCATATTTGACATCATGCAGTTCAGTCAACACTGTTCTCAGGGGAATGAACAAAGTAGTTACATCACTGCTAGCAACTGAGTTCTCAGAAGCTAGGGTTCAATAACCTACCACTATGGAAACACTGGCTAAGTATACAAAGACACCTAATGCAGATATTCACATATTAGTCAGTGCTTACTGGAGGAGCAGGTTTAATGCAACACAGACAAATGTATAAGGATGTATGAGGTAGGGTCACAGGGGCTGCCTGAAGAGTCGGGTGTGGAAGAGTCCAAGAGGGGCTGTTCCTGCGCTGCAGACTGAAGGATCCAGGGAAGGCCTGGCACTAGCACACTGCCCTGTTCGAGTCTGTATCAGGAGGGCTGAGGAGTCTGCACTGGAAGCTGGGAGACAACGTCTAAGGTGAGGGTTGAAGAGTGGAGTTCCTCGGAAGAAACGGAAGCAGCCTCCCCCTTTGTCTCCCTCTCACTCCATTCCGCTGACCAGCCCGATTGATTGGTGCCATTCACACCCAGGGCGAGTCTTCTACCTTCAGAAAATCCCATTAGCCCCATCTGAGCTATGAACTACCACATGTCACATGTTATTTATGGTTACCAAAGACCATTTTTCCTAGGGATACCTTATGTGTACTATTTCTCAGGGTCAAATTTATATGCCAAGTCAATTGCAGAAGTCAACCGCAGAAATCTCAACATGACGAAAAATGTCCTGTGTACCTGAAAACTTCATTAGTGGAAAACTGTTCTTAAAAATGGGCAACTCATCTTTCTTCCTTTTCTCTGAAGGATTGCTTGTGGATGCCCAAGTGCATTAAATTGGGGTGGTTTCTGCCCTACACTCCAGCGGACAATGAGTACGGAGCGTGGAAGCGCCATTACATTGCGTGTGTGTGTGATTTAGACTGGCTGACCCCGAGGGAAGCCGCCGCTGTCTACGGGACCCTAAATGAACCCAAAGCGGAGGATGAGGAGGTCCAGGAGAGGCAAAGGGAAAAGTGCCTAAGGCAAATAGTCTGGGAGAAAATTGCCCTCCGTAAGAGTGAGTAGCATTTAAAAACTGTGCCTTACTAAGTACTATGGAAACAAATGTATTTACACACAAATTTCCACAGAGGGGCAAAGGCTGTCTTTCTGGAATAGCATATGGGGACCTTCTCTCGTGCAAGTTCAGAGCCTGCTCTTTCTTTCTTTATTGAATATTTAGATAGAATAAGAGAAAATCACCATTGAAAACAAGGGGGATAGAGAAGCACGAACATAAGCATAAAGCAAGAAATAGGTTTGGGAAAGACACATTGGGATTGATGAAAAAAGACTGGCAGCAGGAAGAGTGGTGATTTGAAGAGAAAAAGTGGGGAGCACTTGAGCTTTCCAAAGCCTTCTGGCTTCCAGGGTGTAAAAGTGAGCCCAGCAAAGGCCTGAATCCTCAGGACCTTTTCCCTGGCTCTCCCTCTGGGGAGGTCGTAACAAGTGGGAAATTACCTGGAGCCAAGTCCAGGGCAGGTCTGGATGGGAACCGTAGAGGGTAGCTGGTGTCCACAGGAAGAGTCGCTCGGTCTCTGAGCCGCAGTCCTCAACCTGCTGAGTGGAGCCACTGAGGAATCCTAGCAGCCTCTGCAAACCCGCTCGTCCATGTTTGGAACACTGCTGTGGTGTGGCTTGATTTCTCGATGCCTTTGTCTCCATTAGCTTGGCGGGAGAAGCATGAAATAAACAGCTCGGGGCTCTTTGTTTTCCAGAAGAGCTTCTCAGAGTTCGTCCGCCGTGGGGCAGTGGAGTGTCTTCCACAACCAAGTGCCACCCACACCTCTCCTGGACACCGAGGGATCGGGTGGGACCCCGGGGAGCTCCGGGTAAAGAGCTTGTTTTGACATCATTGGAAGTTCTGCCCACACGGTAAGCAAACTGTTACCTACTGAAACTCAAGACCATCCTGTTACCAAGAATCTACTCTTAGCTAATATTCAAAGCTGCGGTGCAATGATAGGTCAGAGTCTATAAAATATCAGCAGAAATAATGACTTAATTTTCAGGAACAGCAGTTTCTAAAATGGTTTTTGAAGAAGGAACTATGGAATACTCAACCTTGATATTAATATATCTTTAACCTTGAAATGAGGCAATATTATAGATGTAGTACATGTTCTATATAAAGTTTTTGAGCTAATAACATTTGAAAACCCTTTTCTATGGAATAAGAGTTTCCAAGTACTATCTGTGTTAGTCAGCTTTCTGTTGCTGTGAAAAATACCTAAGATCGATCAATGTAAAAGGAGGAGAGGCTTATGGTTGTAGAGGATTCAATTCATTGTCACTGTTCCAGCTTGGGTCTGTGGCAGCGAGGGATATCACGCAGGGTGTGTGGTACAAGAAGCCCCTCCACCTTTCAACAGTCCCCATAGTCCCGTCACAGGCTTTCTGAAAGGGCTTGCTTCTGTCCCCTAAGCTCTATCTCCTAAAAGTTCCATCATCATGAGGTAGTCCGACAGGCTGGCAACTAGGCTTCAACATGGGATTTGGGGGGTCACTCCAGATCCACACTGTAGCAGAACCCAATAGATCCAAATATAGTTCCTATTTATAAATTTTCCTCCCCTCTCTTCCCTCTGGCAGTATTAACAATTGAAGCCGAAGGCTCATACATAGTAGTCAAGACCTATAACTGGGCTGTATCCCTGTTTATTTTTTATTTATTTTGAGACAGGGTCTCACTAAGTTGTCCAGGCAAGCCTGAAACTTGAAATCTTCCTGCCTCAGCCTCCTAAGTAGCTAGGATTACAATTATGCAGGTATGTGCCATCACTCCCTGCTGTTGTAATTCTCATTTTATTACCTAAATTAGAGAAATGCTGGGAACATTCAGTGAACAAAATCATGCTATCTAATGAAATTACCAAAAATACAATCATTCATTCCACCAGACATTCTTAACTATCACAATTTACATAGCTGCTTAGGAATTAAAAACTAAAAATAAAAAACTTTTGGATCCTAGAGATCACATAACCTCACTCACTTGTGTTTTCAGAAGAGGACATTGACAGGTAACGTCTTTGCCTCAAAGACTAGAACCTAAAATCCTCAAGATTCCAATACTTTCGGCTCCACACTTGGCCATACACGCAGATCCCTGTGTCTGAACATCTGCGAGTGTGAGCATCACGCCCTTGCTCAAAATACAGCCCGACTTCAGAAAGCTCGAGGCCACCCTGCCCCTCAGCAAGTTGGAACCCGAGTTCCCCCGCCTTCCCAGCATCCCCCAGAAGGCAACAGAGAAGCCGGCGGGCAGATTCAGTCCCACTCACAGGAAGACCCACTGGTCATATCTCCAATTCCCCGGCAGGGCCTGAGCCAAGGTGGCAGTGTCCTGAGCAGCACCACAGATGCCTGGCATCACAGCACCACAGACGCCTGCGCGATGCCAGTGCTCACTTATCCAAAGCCAGATTCAGGAACATCAGGACATCACAGGTTCCTCTTTGTTCTCTACAGAAGCAATGTTTCTGGAAGCCATTCCTACTCTTTGTTACCAAAGAAGAGCTGGTGCGGAGTTCAGAAGGACGACAGCCCTTCGCTTGCTTCCCAGCCACACTTCCTGTTAATATCATCCCGGATCCCGGCCTATGAGGTATGGACTGGGCTACAAGGCCGCCCCCTGTGGCTTTTGTTCTTTTTTCCACACAGACTGGAGAGAGTGGTTATCTCTCTCTCTCTTTTTTTTTTTTTAGGTTTTTTTTGAGACAGGGTCTCACTTTGTGGTTCAGGCTGGCCCCAAGCTCAGCCTCAAACTCACATCACAGCAATCCTCCTGCCTCTGCCTCCCGAGTGCTGGGATTACAGGTGTGAGCCACCACGCCCAGCACTGTGGTATGTGGTACTGGTTGCTGCTGGGGTGAGTCTCCACTCCCAGTATTGTTATGTGGTTACCGGGGAATCGAACCTGGGCCCTTCTGCTTGCAAGACAGGCGCTGGAACCACTGAGCTAACTCCCCGACCCCGAGAGTGGTTATCTCTTGGCCACCACATATATGAAGATGACAGATCTTCTGAAAGGGAAACTGTTTGATCTAAGTGGAAATCTACAGACCTCAAACAGATTTAAAAAGTGGAGGCAACAGATCTACATAAACAGTTTTCCTGAGTTGAAAACTGCCTGCACTTAGTAGTTGTTTGAAATATTCTTACTGAAGTGAATTTGTTGCCCTTAGTTTAAAATTTAAGTGCTGATTAAGAATTACTGTAAGACTTCTCTGGTGTCCACACAGTACTAATAATATTATGTAACTGCCACCTCTCAGAAGAAGATTGTTTGAAGGCCTGTTTTGTGATCTGTTTACTGAGGGTGCCAATAAATTAAAACAGGCTTTCTATATGAAGAGGTTGCAGTTTTAAATTTTAATATGAACATGAAAAATAAAGAAAGCACATTGGAGGCACAAAAAAGTGCGTGCAATCCTTGTGGGCCACCGGAGATCGAACTCCAGGCCTTGCAATTACGAGGCCAGCACCACAACCACTGACCTACATCCCGGGCCCCAAGTCACTTCCCTCGGCCAGGTGGAGTCGGCTCTCACGCTCTGACCTGGGGGCTCCGAGCCCAGAGGACCCACGACGCACACGGTACATAAGCCTCTGTCTGTGCTCTCACGCGTGCTCTTAACGTTCCTGGCTTAGTTACTCAGATGCTTCTAACTCACAGCAGCAGCGGCCAGATTAAAAAGCAGGACGCAACCCAGGGAACTTAAATGTCTTCCCTCCTAATTAGGAAACAAATGAAATAATTTAAAAAGAAACCGATGCAGGCGGAAGTTATAGAAGTCGCTCTGTAATTTCTGAAGAACGCCCTTGGCAGTCACAGCGGTTGACACAGCCGCCGTGATCCTCTCCTTACCAACCGCCCTGAAATCGTGGGTGTCGTCCCTGAGCTGTCTCTCGCTCCATAGCTGGTGGTGGACAGTGTCCAGGGCGGTGTCCTCTCCGCGGTCTACGCGCACAGCGGCGGGACCCTGGACGGCTTGCTACGTCTCACCGAGAAAGCGCTGTGCGGGCGGAAGGCACGGAGTGTGGGGATATTCAGCGACGGAGACAGCACAGAAATCAACCTACTCCAAGGTGGGACTGGGAATTGGCAACAAACAAACGGCCTTGATGGTGTGCGCTTGTAATCCCAGCGCTTGGAAGGCTGAGGCAGGAGGACTGCCTCGAGTTCAAGGCCCAGGTCTTTCATCTGTTGTGAATATTAATCCTTTGTCAGATGTATGATTTGCAAATATTTTCTACCTTTCTGCAAGTTTCCTTTTTTACTCTGTGGACTGTGTTCTTTGATGCATATACGTTGTATAGTATGAACCATGAAACTCCCGTCATAGTAATAAACATCAAGTTCTACAAATTGGTGGGGACAAAGGAAGAGCTGATATGACTAACTTATCCTGGGAAGGCTCTCGGGAATCCCAGCGTTTACCGCAGGAGGAAGGAGGTGATGAACCCTCGAGAAGTAGACATCAGGTTTTTCTCTCTTCCAGAACTCACACCCTCCTGTGGTTGTTACCCTCAGACAGACGGTTTTCAATTTCACTCTCATCAGCTCTTTCTTCTTGGGAGTTGAGGGGAGGAGGGATGTCTCAGGCACCTTCTTTGTCACTGGGACAACCACCCCACAGGCCGTGCAGAAGGCTTGGCCAAGGGAGGGAAGGGGGCGGGCCGGCAGGAAGCCGAGGCAGGAGGAGCTGGCAGGGGTTCACCACGCGGCAGTGGCCTGCGTCTCTTCCCCGGGGCGCTCAGTCCGGAGCCTTTCTTCTGCTCTCAACTTTTTCTGCTTCGATCGACAGTTGCGGGAAGAATTTCTACTTTGGAACTGAGTGGCAGATCCCGGGCCCAGGCCAGCCGCCGCTCAGCTCCCCGCCGTCTGCGCACTGGGGGCGGAGACCGCCGGTGGCTCCTAAGTGGGCCGGAAGGCGCAGTGTCCCGGAGACCTCAGGCAGGCGCTGGCCGCCAAGAGTTTCTGTCCATGACAGTACCACACGTTAATAGGATATTTTGATTTTTTTCCTTCAGGCTACAAAATTGGTATTGAAAATTTACTGAGTCCTCAAGTGAGAGACTTCTGGGAGAAATTAGGAAGTTATGTGGCCACCGAGGAAGAAGGCGGACACGTCGACCTCTTTGTGCCGCTTGGAGCATCAGGTCAGCTTTGAGCGCTGCCGAGACGTGGTGGTCGGGCCTCTTTACGATGTGAACCATGTTCATTTTCTCATCACGGAGTCGAAAACGTCACACCCACAATTTAAAGGAGGGCGCCTGCTTTCAGTCCGAGGTTGGCCGGCTCCAAGTGAGAAGGTGCCTGGAGGAAGTGCCCGGGCGGAAGACGACTGCCCGTGTCATGGTGGCTTGTCACAGAAATATGCTTCCAGGGACCACCCTCCAGCTAGGGCCCATCTCCTCACAGGACCGTGTATAGGCTGGTTTTGAACTCACTGTGTGGCCCAGGTTGGTGTCAAACCCAGTGATCCTCCTGCCTCAGCCTCCTGAGCGCTGGGATGACAGGCATGTGCCACCTGCCTTGGGTATGATTTTTTTCAACCTTTAAAAATAATTTTTTGTTGGCTTCTACTTTCTAAATGAACTATTTTTTAATTAAGTTTATTGGTACATTTTAAACATGCATATTGATCACATTCATCATAGGGGATTTATACCTGTGCATGATATGGCTTAGCTCTTATTTTTTCCCATTCTCTTTCCCTCTCTTCAACCCCTGTACACTTCCTTATTTAGAGAAGCTTTGTTTCTGCTTTGTCTTCCTTTCTCATTTTTTTCTAACCCTTCTTCCCTTTCCCCACCCCTCCATGGTTGAATGAACTAATATTTTTTTTGTAAGAAGAACAGGTTTGTTTTTGTGGTACTGGGGGTCGCACCCAGGTCTTGCTTTGCTAGGCAAGCACCACCACTGAGCTGCATCGTCAGCTGTTAGAGCAAGTTTTTAACATGAGTAGAAGAAAAGGAAGGGATATGGGAAAGAAAAACCTGATAAGCAGAAAGAACAGGGCAAAGGGAAGAAAGAATAGAGAACTTGGAGATCGAAAAATTGTCTCAAGTGAAATTTATGGCACCAAAAATACAATTCCTGCCATCATTCCCGGGCCCAACACCAATCTTAAAATATGCAGCAGCTGGACCAGCCACCATATCCCCTGAGTTCTTAGCCCCTAAATCTGAGTGGGTTTTTTTTTTTTTTTTTTTTTTTTTTTTCAGGGAGGGTCTCACTGTGTTGCCTGGGCTGGTCTCCATTCCTGGGTTCAAGCAGTCCTCCTGCCTCAGCCTCCTGAGTAGCTGGACTACAGACAAGTGCCCTCAGCTTGTCCTCCCTGCCAGCTGTCACTCTCGACCACAGTGTTTGCCTCTGTGTCGATGTCCAAACCCCGCGGTCACAAACTCCCACCTGCAGTTCCTCCCCCAGTCCCTTGATCTATACACACTACTCCTTCACTCTGTCACCACGCACTCATCCTTGGCTCCGCCCCCTAGATACTTAGACTTAAGGTCCCACATAATCATCTTTCCTTGTAATAATCTGTACTTTTTGTTATTGATAAAGGATCTCATTATGTAGATGAGGCTGGCTTTGAACTCCCAAGCTGGCCTTGAGCTCGCAGTGATCCTCCTGTGTCACCTTCTTTTTATTTATTTATTTATTTTTTGATATAGGGTCTTACTGTGTAGTTCAAGCTGGCCCTGAACACACTAAGTAGCCCAGGCTAGCCTCAAACTCACAGCAGTCTTCCTGCCTCTGCTTCCTGAGTGCTAGGATTACAGGCATGAGCCACCACGCCTACCATGGTGACATGTGATAACAGAGATCAACTGGGGACCTTGCCCTTGCCAGGCAGACACTGGAACCACTGAGCTAAATCCCTGGCCATTGCCTCAGCTTCTCCATCTTGCTTGGCTCTGACCAACTGCAGGTCTTGGGCAGACCCAATGCTAGTTCTGTGGGCACCCACAGAGCCTGTGGATGCTGCCCTGGGGCTGTCTGAGGAGAAGCAGTCAGGTTTGAAGCCAAGGTCACAGTGCTGGGCGAGGTCCCGAAGGTCTGGTGGCCCTGTAAGCAGTCAGTCAGACAGTGTTTCCTCCATATTCATTTTCTCTCTCTGAAGACGCAGTTGTGCAGTTCTAGCATTTTTCCTCTTCAGCCAGTCCTGCCTGCCTTTGTCTCCTAGCATCTGACCTCACCTTCACTCTCTCTAGAAAACTGAATCACTTGGAAACTCCCTGACTCCCCGTCCACCACCCAGCCACCCTCGCCTTCATCCCCATCTCTCCTGCCCAGGTCGGCTCCTCACTCAGGGTCTGTACCCCCGGGTGGCCTCTTGGTGGGAATGCAAGTGGGAAACTGCAGGCGGCCACACTGTCACGCACACAGCGGTCGGCAGTGTTAACACTGACCATCCATGCGGAGGCACAGCGCTCTTTCACTACAGCTTTGCTTCGCATCTTTCTGTGTACTTATTTGTTGTCCATATATCTTCCTTGGTGAAGAGTGTGCTCAAATGTTTGTACATTTTAAAAATCAGACTCTTTGTTTTCCCCATCTGTGTCTTGACATTTTACATGTCTGAGTAGTTTCTTTTGAAGGGCAGAAGTTCTTAAGTTAATCATTATTCTCTATAGGAAGCATGCTTTTGGTATCATAGCTTAAAACTCTTTATATAACCAAAGATCACAAACATTTTCTGCTCTAATTTACAGGATTTGATTTATAGTTTTGACATTTAAGTTTGTGATCCATTTGTTTCTAAAAAATAGAATATAAGATATTGATAAGGGTTTGATTTTTTTTAACATATAGATAGCTAATGTTTCCAGCATTGTTCTTTGCAAAGATTGTTCTTTCCGGATTATGTGTGGTGGTGCTAGCCTGAAATTCCAGACCGTGGGAGGTTGAGGCAAGAGGATCAGATGAGTTTGAGGCCAGCCTGGGCTCCATAGTGGGTTCAAGATCAGCCTGCAAGACAGACAAGATCTTTTCTCAAAACAAAACAAACAAACAAAAAATAGTTTTTCACTCCCCAGTAAATCTCATTTGTACTTCCACTGAAATCAAGCGACTGTAGGTCTACCTTTGAACTCTGTCTCTTTGTCAGTGAAAACACTAGGTAATTATAAGAAACAGCCAAACCTTTCAATACCTGCCATCTTGTTCCGACAAGTAATCGACACAATCTGAATTAATTATTCTGGGATCACAAAGAATTAAAATACATTTATCCATCACGGTAGTAGCATTCCAAGTACTACCTACACAGTAAATTCAGTAATCCATTCTATAAACTATGCCATTGATGAAGGGTACATTAAATTTTGACCACTATATTCCACCTTGATTTTATCTGTTTAAACTCCGTCTCTCCTGGGAGTTCGATTATTTTAGAAAATATATATTGACTTTTCTCGGTCTTTGGGCTGAATATTCCAAATCTGAAAATAAGCACTAATCCTGACTCCAAGCCCCTTTCTCCAACCTCGGTCTAACGCTCACGAGGGAGACGATGGGCTTCCTTACCGGAAATGAGTGAAGTTTTGGCGGAAGAGGCCTCGCGATGGCCTCCGCTCTGTGTTTCTTAGTCACCTTTAACAGAGCCAAGAGACCTGGGCGTCAGCTAATGCAAGTGTTCTTGGCTGTGCAGACGTGGGCGTGGAAGTCCTCTCTCAGCTGTCCCAGCTGACCGGCACGCTCTTCACAGCCCCCACTGGGGTCGCCACTGGCTCGTTCCAACACAGTAAGTGCCCACTGCACCGGGGACACAACTTCAGGGCTGCTGAGGGTCAAGGACAGGCAGTCACGCTGTCGTGGCCAGTGTCATGGCTGCCTTCTCAAGGGTGATGTTGCATTCCAGACTATGTCATCTCTTCTTCCTCTACTTTATTAACACATTAAGCATTCCAAACAAAAGCAAGTCCTCACAAAGGTACACCCCCACCAACAGGTGCTCGGAATATATCCTACCTCATTACTCTACCTTAATACACAGTGTGAACAACATCAAGGTGCCACCATCAACCCTCCGCCCTCCCTTCCTCTCCCATTTGCCCCCCCAGTTCTCCTTCTCCCTCAAACACCAGCCTATGTGTGTCACTGAGTTGTTTGCGTAGAAGAGGCTCATTTTGCAGAAATATCTTGCTCAGAATCTCTGTTGGAGAGGTCAGCTTTAAGGGTGGAGCAAAGATACAAGTTGCTGATGTAAAGAAGTCAGTGGCACAAAGAGGAGTTTCCCCAGGTCAAAGCTAGTCAGTGTGGTTTTATTTTGGAGGTGAGCTGGTTCGATGCCGGTAGCAACATCAGAAATGGCAAGCAGAGGACATACCACAAGCATGGATGGTCATTGAAAATACTAAAGCTACAAATATCAGATCAAACTGTAACATCACCCCACCAACAAGAAAGCCATAATGCTTTGCAACGGTAACAAGGATCATTTCCCTTTTAAAATTGGCTTGTTTCCTATCAGGCCCAGAATGGATTGATGGCGAAACTATAAAACATGGTGTCTCTTTCCAAAAGCCAAGGCCCTGTCCAGCCTGGGGAAGTTGACATGTCTGTAAAACTTCCGAGGAAAGAGATTCCATGTAAATATGACAGAGAGCACACTGACTTCTGGGGCTTTGAGGCCAAAGTCACTTGTTAGCAGTAGTCCCTAAAACAGCATCTCCAGATGACAGGACACACGGCCTGGGGAGAGGACACGTAACAGGGTCTCTCTCCTCTTCTGCTTCGCCTTCCCCCTCCTCTCTTCTCATTTACCACAAGAAGAAACACGTGGGAAAGCTTTTCATTTGGTTGTCATGAGGAGTAAGAGGAGATGAGGCAAATATGGCAGGACAGAAGGTGGAGTCTGTCGGAGCCCAGCGTCTTCAGTCACTTGATGTGCAGGGCAGATGCAAGGTCACACTGCTGAGGTGGGGAGAGTGTGGCCTGACGGGAGGAAGATGCAGGGCTGGCACCATTGAGTTCACTTCCAGTGTCATGGAGGAGACATGGAGAAAGCCACAGGAAAAGAAAATGTAATATGCTCCTATTCAGATGAGAACTCTGCTTTCCCAGACACAAGACAGAGTTATTTATTTCCCAGTGTCAAGCAGAATGTGGCCGTGTTGTCTGTCAGAGGACAGGCGCTGGAAATGCTTCACTGTGTCCTGCGTGAGTTTCTTGTTTTACACTGCTATGGCCATGTCATCTTAGATGATCATCTTCTTCCTCTTACTCCTCCTCTGCCTCCTCCCCCTCCTTCTCCCCAGCCTCCTCCTCCTCCTCATCTTCTTCTTCATCTTCTTCTTCCTCCGCCTCTTCTTTTAAAGGGAAAGGGTTTATTTGGCTTATAATTCAGAGATGTTCCAGTCCATAATGGCTGACTACAAGGCAAGGATAGCAAACAGGTATCACAGAGGAAAAGAACATGGCACGTGTAAGGCAGAAGAGGTAGCAAAAGAGCTTCAGTTCAGGGTGGCAGAAGACAGCAAAGGCCATAAGAGTGTTCAGGGCACCCATAGTGTAACAACAGCAACAAGAGAGAAATCTTAACCATGGCTTCCTGTCGCTTTTATTTTATACAGTTACTTAGGGCAGTTAGCATTCACACCCTTAATCGTATGCACTTGAGCCTACTGCATCCTGAATCAGTTCCAGCTTCATATACTCTAGATCAAGCCTATCCCCAGTCTGTGCATTCCACCCTACCTCCCCAAAGACTCGTTCCTTTATGCAAAAGGCATTTAGTCCATCTCTAAATGTTGCCAAAATCCTAACAGATGCAGTATTGCTGAAAAGTCCAAGTCCAAAGACTCCTGAAATTCAAGGCAAGCTCTGTACAAGCCTCTGTACAAATTAAGAAGAAGTTAAATACTTCCAATATTCAATGTCACAATATAGACATTCCCCTTCCAGAGTTACAAACAAAGGAATACAAAGGAATGGGACCAACGCAAGTCCAAAATCCAGTAGGGTAATCATTCAATCCCACAGTTCCACTTCCAGCATCTGAGGCAATCTGTGGCAAGCTGTAAAGTTCAAAAGGCTTGGGTGGCTCTGCCCTTGTGACTGCCTGGTGGTTGTAGCTCCCATGGCTTCTCTCTGGGGCTCGCTTTGCCTCTTCCTTGTAGTTGTCTTCAGATGATTCACACACCTGGCTTCTCCAAACTTCTGGGATCTCCTCTGTACTTTTGGTTTCACACTCACAGTTTCACAAAATGCTCTCTCTGGGACACACTGTCTGCCCTCTCAGGCCTACTTCTGAAGTCTGAGTGGAAGCCTTCATGACGCCATAACTCTTGTATTCTGCATGCTCCTTAAATCAGCATCACATGGATGATGCCGTAATTTTAGACAAATTTCCCTAGTCTGCACCATTTTATATCAACTGTCTTAGGCTGCAGCCATTTTGGAACAAATTCCTTAGTTGGTCTGCATTTTGGCACAACCTCCCAAGGTGGCTGCCATTTTGGAAAATCTGTGTAAGGCTTTCACCATTTTGGAATAACTTGCTTAGGCTGCCACCATTTTGGAAAAATTTCTTTAGGCTGTTGCCATTTTAGAACAACTAGCCCAGGTTGCCTCCATTTTAGAACTTCCCTAGGCCGCCTCTATTTTGAAAAAACCTCCCTAGGCTGTCTTCATTTTGGAACAACTTCCCTAGGCTGCCATTATTTTGGAACAACTTGCTTAGGCTGCTTTCATTTTGATTTTTTTTTTTTTCTTTTGCAATACTTGGGATCAAACTACTGATCCCATTTTGAAAAACATTTCCCTAGATTGCTGCCATTTTGGTTAGGATGCTACCATTTTAGAAAAATTCCCTAGGCTGCCTCCATTTTGGAAGGTTCCCTAGGCTGCCAACATTTTGGAACAAATTCTTTAGGTTGCTGCCATTTGGGGACAGATTCCTAGCTTGCCTCCATTTTTGCACAACTTGCCTAGGTTGCTGCAATTTTGGAACAGCTACCCTAGGCTTCCTCCATTTGAAACAAATTCCCTAAGCTGTTGATATTTGGAATAATTTCCCTAGGCTGCCACCATTTTGGAAAAGCTTCCCTAGGCTGTTAGCATTTTAGAACAACATGATGCTCTGGGGATTCCTTCTTAAAACAAAAGTCCTTCACTTTTTGCAATTTTGAGGCTAAGGGCTGACCCTGCTGCTTCTTGTGATGTCCTCAGGCCATTTTTTCTATTTTCCTGTTCCTTCTTAGCAATCTAGATCTTTTCTGCTCTATATTTGCACTCCCCAGCTTCCTTTCTGGCCAAATGCGAAACATTTTAAATCATTCTACTGGGTTCTTTGCTCCTGATTCTCAACACAGACCTCACTGAAAGCTTCCTACTGTAGCCATATCATTGCCTCCATTTTTGATTGCCTTGAAATTTCTTTTCTAACATTAATTAGTTTGCTGCACCTAATCTCAGTCTCAGGCAAAGTCTCTGGAGATGAACGAAATGCAGACACACTTTCTCCTAAGCCATAGCACACGTCATCTGGAGTCCAGCAGTCCAAGGTCCGTCTGTGGTCCTTCTCACTAGCAGAAACCTCTTGACCCTGGTCTTTACTGGCCTTCTTGTCTTATAAGCTCTGACCAGAATCTCCTACACAGAACAGTCTAACGTGTTCCAGCTCTATTTTTGTCACCCACATCTCCAAATCCTTCCTAACTCAAACTCTTCCCCTTTCCACGAGCCAGTGCCAAAGGCTCCTGAGCCGTCTGGTGAGGTAATATCACAGAAATGACCCCATGTCTCTAGTAATAAATTTCTGTGTTAGTTACTTTTCTGGCAAACAGATGTGCAGGAGGCTACAAAGGTAACACGAGAGCTTTAGTTCATGGCGGCAGAAGACAGGAAAAGCAACAAGAGCATTCCCAGCACCCACAGAGTAGCGATGACTTGATCTTGGTCTTAATGAGAAAGGATAAGAACCCAGTAAGAATACAACTGACTGGGTTGTCCTTTAAGCAAGAAGCAGAAGTCTTACGTCTGAGCTTAAGTTGTGCATAATAAAAGGAAAATATGATGTCAGTTCTCAGTGAGTGGCGGGGGCCACCGCAGGACGGGGCTCCCCCAGCTGTCTACTTCAACCACTCCAAGCTGCAGACCTGGTCCCACTTCGCAGACCTCCTGGAAGATGCCTTGAAATCAGTGAGAAAAGAGCTCAGTCCTCTCTTGAAGGAGCTGCAGAAAAACATCAGTGCCAGGATGATTGGTAAGATCTCTCTGGCTGCTGCTGCTGTACATTAATTATTTCTTAAAATTATGTTCTTTGCTTTTGTTGTATTGGCGTTTGAACCCAGGGCCTTTGCATTGAGCTACATCCTAGTGCTTTTTTTTTTTTTTAAATTTGAGACAGGGTCTCACTAAGGCACAAAATTGCCCAGGCTAGTTTTTTTTTTTCCTCAGACAGGGTCTCACTTTGTAGTTCAGGCTGGTCCTGAACTCAGCCTTGAATTTAGCAATCCTCCTGCCTCTGCCTCCCAAGTGCTGAGATGATAGGCATGAGCCACCACACCCAGCGCTGTGTTATGTGGTACTGATTGCTGCTGGGCGTGAGTCTCCACACCCAGTATTGTGTGTGGTTAACCAGGGATCGAACCCGGGTCCTTCTGCTTGAAGACAGGCGCCAGAACCACTGAGCTAACTCCCTCCCTCCTCCCCCACCCCTTTTTAAGTAATTATGAAGCTAAGGGAGAAATTATTTCTCCTGATTATTTCACAGATATTGAAGACTAGTCTGAAAACTGGTGAGGTTAACTTTCTAAAGACAGAAATTGTTTTAAAAGATTTTAGCGTGTGTTGGCAGTATGTAATGATTACATTCAGCACAGGGAGTTGCTACACATATGTGACATATCTTAATCCTTTCACATTCCCTTCCTTCCCTTCCCTTAAAGATGGAAGGTTGTTTTTGTATGTCTGTTCAGGTTTTTTTTTTTTTTTTTGAGACAGGGTCTCACTTTGTAGTTCAGGCTGGCCCTGAGCTCAGCCTCCAACTCACATCACAGCAATCCTCCTGCCTCTGCCTCCCGAGTGCCGGGATTACAGGCGTGAGCCACCACGCCCAGCTCTGTGGTATGTGGTACTGATTGCTGCTGGGGGTGAGTCTCCACACCCAGCATTGTATGTGGTTTCTGAGGATCGAGCCCGGGCCTTTGCACTTGCAAGACAGGCGCCAGAACCACTGAGCTAAATCCCTGGTCCCCGTTTGGGATTTTGAGTCAGGGTCTCGCTGTGTGGTTCAGGCTGGCCTTGAGCTCACTCTGTACCCCAGGCTGGTCTCAAACTCACTATGGTCCTCCTGCCTCAGCTTCCTGAGTGCTGGAATTCCAGGTGTGGGCCACCATTCCTAGAAAAGATGAACTTTTTTTTAATGCTATATTTAGACAATAAGAAGTCAGTGGCAAAAAACCTTGTTTTCAAATAAAAGTTTAAATGTTGTTCAAAACAACAGCAACAAAAACATTTAAAAGATGTCTATCTGCATGTTATTTCCCAAGGACTTAAAATATTTATGTTTTGAGCGCAAAGCTACAAGGGAATGAGGAGCAGACTGTGGCAGGAATGCGCAGGGCCCTCAAGTGTCTGAGCTTCTATTCGCAGGCGTCCTCTTACTGCCCAGTTGATAGGTCTGGTTCAGCCTCAGCTTTGCAGGGAACTGCGGTACGCTGCACACTCGGATTCCGTGGGCTCCTTTTGTGCTTTTTTGTACTCAAACTGCAATAAATAGGGTAGCTTTCTTCCTGTGCTATCTTGGAAAATGAAATCATGGCATAATGAAAGCTTCACTCTTGATTCTTTCCATTTTTGTCCGTTGAAGAGCAAGTAGGAGGACCGAGTTATTTTCTTCTTGATCACATGCATGACGTGGCCCTGTATTTCCAGGGCAGTTCATGTTTGACTCCGTGAGCACGGCTGACATTCTCAGTAACCAGGACACGGCACAGGCTCTGGTGGACGGACTGGTGGAGCTGTCACAAGAACATTCTGTAAGTGTTCTGTTGAAAAGAGCACACCAGAAATATCCCAACTCTGAAATAAATTCTTCGTTGTCATTTATCATTTTTTTACAGACGAGTTTATCTGGGGGCCACAATTCCTCCGAGAAATTTCATCAGTTTATAAAAACTGCCGCTGGGCCCAGGAAAATCGGGAAAATCTTCTAGATGATTTAAAGTTTTTTTCACATTGTACACTGTTTCTGTCTTGTGCTTAATGCGGGTCAGAAGTGACTTTTTAAAAAGTCTATAGTTTTATACTTCATATAAATACTTTTCAACAGGGAAAACAGCTAAGATTATGAGAGGAAAAACTAAAATGTGGAAAACCAGATCTAAAAAGATGAAGGGCAAAAGAGAACTGGATAAGAGAAGATGGGAAAGAAAATGCAGAGGAGATATAGCTCAGTGGTACCATGCCTGCCTTGCAAGCACAAGGTCCTGAGTTTGATCGAAACAAAACAAAACAGCAAAAGGACAGAAATAAGCAGCGCAATAGTTTGACTGGGAACAGCTATGGGGGAATCTAAAGAGACATTTTCATTAGAAGTAAATCTTAAGTATTCATTTTGAAAAGCCGGTCACCCTTTTGGAGACCATCCTTCTCTCTCCCGAGGACACCAGCCAGACTATGGCAGAGCCACACTGCTGGCTCAGGGCACACAGCGGGCAGGACACGGGAGCGGGTGAGGCTGGCACGGTCCGTGTCCTGGGAGGCCCCGTTTTGCAGGGAAGGAGCCTCAGCGCCTCCTCCTGCGGGCACCGCCTCGCCTGGCCCTGCGGCCTGAGGTGCTGGGCTTGCGGGCGTCTGGGATTCGTCTCCTCTGAAGATACAGCACAAAGGCCACGAGCTCTGGGGAGGACAGAAGTGGGGCGGGCGGAGGCCTGAAACACTACAGCGCGGCCTGACACATTCGTGTCAGAAGGACCTGCCAGGGTGTAGTTTCGATGGCATTCAGGCCTGAGTGGGAACCTTCCAAGAGACCTTGGTGTCCGCATCAGATTGTGACAAGAAGCTGAAAGCCAGAGTTTAAGTGATGACCAGAATACGGGATTAAAGGGACAATTCCCTTGGCTGACTGAAAAATAATTACTTTGTTTTCTGGACATACACATGAATTAGGCAGAAAGCACTCTAGAAATGTATGTTCTCTATTATTCTTTTGAAAACCTGCGTTCCAGATGAATGTTTTAAATAGTATTGGGGGACGTTTTTCAGGACAGACCCCTGGAGTTCCTGTCAAATTTTCTGCTGAAGAAAAGTAAAAAGGGCCAAGACTATGAAGGGAATGTTATTCTGACAAAATGTGACCCAAAAGAAACACTCGATTTTCTCGAGAAGGTAAAGTTGCCACTGCACTTTTATGCCATTGCTTCAGGGTGGAGGTGGACACATGTGGAAGGAAATTCATAAATCACAATGCCAGTTTTTCCTGGCAAGCTCTCAACTTGTCATTTCTCCTAAGAACTTCATTTTCGGGGACTATTATGTAAAAGGGTGTTTTGTGATAACACAAGAAGCTTTTTCAGAGCACAGTAGTACCCTGCTGACTGGAATAACGTTTCAGGAAGAGTTAGAAATTTGTGTTAAGGCTTGAGACTTGTCACTTTGTCAAGTTTTGAGATGATATGGTTTTTTAAAAAATTGCCAATCCAAGATATTTTTCATTCTTTCTTTCTCTTTCTTCCTCCCTCTTTTTCTTACTTTTCTCTTTTGTCCATTCATTCTCTCTCTCTCTTTTTCCTTCCTTCTTTTGGTAAGACTAAGAATTGGGATGACATTCAAATTAGAAAAGAAAAGAAGTAGAGTCTAAGCTGGTTCCCTGGGCAGAAAGGAATAATTTTGCTAGTACTCTGTTCAGCAGACACATTCTTGGGTTACATGAAATGATCAAGATCCAAGAAACACTCAGAATTGCACCGTCCTCCCCAGAGCCGATTTCCACAAGGGGAAAATGTCCTTTGGAACCACTTACGCTCACAGAAAAGCTGCCTATCTTAGATGTTCCACACTGTAGGACATGTCATGCCCCGACACAACCTCACCATTTGGACTGTCCGAAAGAGTAGGCTAGTGAGTCCTGAGAGGGAGAATCACCTGTATCTTCTCAGCCTGATGATCCAGAACGATTTGTTAGTGCTAGACCAGAGGACAGCATGGTGCAGAATGAGGCAGACAGAGCACAGGAACAGGGGGTCAGGGGGCCTCTGCCCAGGCCAGGTGGCTGTGCTCTGCAAATGCAAGGCCTGCAGTTGTTGGAGGCCTCCCCACACCTCAGTCTTCCCAACACCAAGCATCTCCTTGAAACAAGTTTTTATAAACACAGTCAAGGCCTCTAAGCCCTTTGAACTCGCTGTGTAATTCAAACTGGCCTTGAACTCAGAGTGATTCTCCTACCTCAGTCCGAGTTTCAAGATTAAAGGCATACACCACTACAATCAGCTTTCTTAGATTCCTTCTGCCAAGTAAAATCCACACTAAAATCTAGTCTGGCCAAAATGCTTTTGGCTTACACACCTAAACTTGTTAATAAAGGAAGGTGTGAAGCTTGGACTTGCCTTCTTGCTGGAAATCAGCTGCTGCTATGGCATTGTCTGCCCAGAATAAAACTACAGAAGTGCTCGAGTCCCTTACGCTTAGTAGGTTCTTTGATCCTTTTTAAAAAGAAATCAAATTAGAAATATGTGTTTTAGATTCTTACTTGGTTTTTATTATTGAGAACTTAACAGAGTGTATGCAAGTCCCTTCACAATTTGGGAGCCCCTCAGAGGAAGAACCACAGTCTACACCTAGGTGTTGAATTAGAACAAGATAGAGATGCTGACTTTCCCCTTACCTTAAGTTCATTTTTAAAACTGGGTATTTGCTCAGAAGAAAACATTAACCCACAGCCATGGGAATGAAAATAAGAGCTTCTCTGGGATGTTTTTAAGGTCTTCCCAGCAGCTTGTATAACAGGCTTGTCTGTCAGATCCATGAATGTTGTGCATATATTCAGTCTGTCATCCTGCTGTCCACACACTTTCGTGTCCCTCTGGGGTCTGCTCTGCCACCACGAATCACGGTGAGGGGTCATGCCAGAGTCACTATTACTTCTGAGCTTGACCTGCATTTCTTATCCTCACATCCATTTCTGGCCCCTAACCCTGGAAGCACTGCATCTTCTGGGAAGAACATCAGCCAAGGCTAGGATGACTCCAGAAAATGCAGTGTCTGCCTGTTCTCCAGCTGTGGGAGAATTCCTACTACGGGACCAAAGCTCAGCCTTGTGAGCTTGTTTCTTCTATGTGCTGGAGACAAGGGAGGCAGAAGTGCACGAGCCTTTTAAATAATCATTTCCCTTTAAATTTGCAGTGTGGCACCTATTAGGGCCTCAATTCATGTGGAATCTTAATATAAAAATAGGCTTTAAAAATCCTGTAAATTATTAACTCTCTATAATATAGAAAGACAGGTCTCCATTTTTTAGATCCAAATAAAATCACTATGCCCAATCAATTTCCTATCTGCAAGGAAGAACTTAAGTTTTAAAAAGTAGCTGTCACTGATCCAGATATGGAGCACGAGGGCTTGTGGTGAGGGCAGATCAGCACCTGAATTTTGATGTGTAAGTGCTTGGATGGGCTCATAGGGTAGGTTATATGTTAGTCAGCTGTCTGTTACTGGGAGACAAAATACCCAAGAAAACAGACTTAAAGGAGGAAAGGGTTACTTTGGTTCACAGGTTCAGTGGTTTTAGCTTTTGGTCACATGGCCTGATTGATTGAGAGCCTGTGGTGAGGCAGAAGAAACTGCTAACTTCATGGAGACTAGGAAGCAAACAGAGAAACAGATCAGGGTCCAGTGACCCCTTCAAGATCAAGGCCAGTCCCATGACCTCACTTCCTGCCAGTAAGCCCCGCCTCCTAGAGATTCACTCCCTCACAACGGTGCCACAGGCTCACTTCCTGTTTCCAACACTCAGCCTTCAGGAGACCTGTGAGGTCCAAACGGTCACAGGCGGTATCTCATATTAAGGCGGTCTCCTTACCTGTGGACGGCCATGATAAAGTTCTGTGCTCTTTCTATTATCCTAAGCCTAATCTTGGCCTGGGCCATTCAAGTTTGACTTTCATCTTACGTTTGCAATTACTTCCTGCCTCCATAACCACTGATGTCTGCTCACTTGCCAAAGTGATCACTTCTCTACTATAAATAATCAGCACTATTCTTTAGTCTAAAAAAAAGTGCTCCACTCAGGGAGAAGCAATTATTTTGTCAAGATTTAGGGTAAACTTGTTTTCACCTAGCCACAAGTATAAATATATATCAGGCAGACATGCGACAGCCACTCTTGAGAGGGACCAAAGATATGAGTGAAAGAGGAACCCCGTGGCTACAAAAAACAAGTTGATTTCCGCCAGAGTAGGCAAAAGGAATCTTGATTACAAATTGAAGGTTTTCTTCCAGTGTGTGCCGGCACATCAGGGCGTTCTCCCAGAGTTTCGTCTGTATCAGGAAGGGCAGCAGGAGTGACCGTTTGTCGTGGTTACCTCCCACTATCACTTGGGGTGGTCACCGTTCCTTTGCTGGGGTGGGCCTGGGATGCTGCTGCCATCTGGATGGGAAACGAATAAATTATTTTAAAATGGGAATTATTTTAAAAGACAAGGATGTGAGGTGAATTTTATAGCGTGTCCTTTTCCTTTTACTCCTTAGAAAGGAGACATCATGGCAGACCGTCCTGAGAACACAAAGCTGAGTCTGTGCAAGCGTGCTCTTGATACTGCGGGGCTGGACAAGCTGGTAAGCCCCTCGCACGACGTGATTCTCGCTTTGTTCCCAACGGTGAAGCTTTAGTCTGCATTTAGTCTGCATTAGGTCTGTGTTTTCCTTGAAAATTTCCCTCAGGGAAAGGAAACCCCCAAAATAATTGAGGAGGATCCTGCTGGCTGATTTTTTTTTTTTTTCCTTGAATAAGCCCAGGACTGAAAAGCAGCTGAGTTAAAAGGATGGAATGTAACATCTGGGCAGAAAACCAGTCTGTGTGAAACTCCATGATTTTCCCATCCTTGGATGTCATTTAAAGAAATGATGCGTGGACATAAAGGCTTACAGTTTCTGACGCATCTGTCAATTTACTATCTGATGTCAAAGGTTACTCAGATCAACAGGAGGATTAGAGATCTGTCCTTTGGGCAAGTAGGCGGCACAGGAGGCAGATCCCGTCTAACAGAAACCAGCAGTCCCCGCCGGGTACTCTGTATTCGCCAACACACACACACGCTGACTGTCACATTTCATCCTCAGAAGACTTGAAAGGAGGTATCGGTGGCCACAGATGAGGAACTAGAGTGAGACAAATCCAAAGGCTTCCCCGAGGTCTAACAACTGGGAGAAGGAAATAACATGAGCCACTCCTGATGTTCTGAGCTCAGACCTCAGGTCCTCCAGGGCCCATGACACCTAGAATGTGTCAGGCAGGGATTTCAGGGCACCAGTGCCCCTCTCTCCCAACTCCATCTCCAGGGACTAGCAAGGAGAGCGTGATGGTGTCTACTGTTACTAAAGACAGTAACGTCTGACCATGTTTTAAAGACAAAAGGTTTCACAATTGCAGATTTAAACTACAATGATTATAAATGTTGAGCTGGTGTGATGGCGCATACCTTGTACTCCTGGCACTTAAGAAGCTGAGGCAGGAGGGTTGCTCCTAGTTCAAGGCCAGCCCTGGCTACATAGTGAGTACAAGACTGGCCTTAACCACATAGTAAGACCCTGTCTTAAAAAATAAAAACCAAAGCAAAAAGCTGGATGAGACCAATATTTAGAAATGTACAGGTCAGTAAATGCACATAAAATATGACCTGGGCTCCAAGCCATCTGTCAAGAGGGGTGCAGATGTATGTTTTAAATTTATGACTATATTTAAATGGAGATTATATACAACTGTGTGTGCAAAGATGGAACTTAAACAATCAAGAGCAGTGCGCTTACAGTTTTTCAAGAGAGTTAGTTTTCTCATTTTTCCTCTTAATTTACTTTCTTGAAATTCTAGTTGACTTGATTTGAGGAGGACTCAATAGCATCACCCTTGGTGCTCCATCCTATATTTTAAACATGAAGTTTATTTAAACCATAAACAAACATATTCTTGTTAGAGTAATTTATTCTTACTCGAAGGTGGGTTGTCTTCGTGTAAAAGCTATGCCAACAACAACAAAAAAAGCCTTTGGCTTTACAATGATAGATTAAAAGCATTGAGATTCTCTGACAGCACAAGAGATTCAAGAGCTTTTAAGCAGTTGGGCTTGGTTAACGCTGAGAGCAAAATATCTACTGGAAAATAGAGCGGAGAAGGGGTCTCCTCGCCTCCTCACTCTGCTCGATGTCAATCAAAACACAAGTGTGGTCGGTTCTTTTAAAAGTCACTGCGCATGCGCCCCAGTTACTCTGCGCACAGCAAAGCGGAGGGGAAGGGGGGACAAAAGCCTGCATTCTGGGAGGCGCATCTTCCCTTCCTGTCCGCGGCAAGGACGCGTCAGCGGTGGCTTCAGTCTCCACGTGCAGCTGTGCAGCTGGCCACGCTGTCGGAGCGGCAGGCCCCGGCCCTCACCCTGTCCACCTCGGCCTCTGGGCCATGCGGGTCTCTTCAAGGGCACGGCGGCGCCGTCCTGGTCGCAGCCTCGCGATGATCACCTCCGCCTTCGCGTCTCCAGAATCCTCACCGAGGCCGCTGTGAGGTCCCTTTCCGCTGTCCTGCAGGAGCGGCGGCTGCAGAGGGACGTGGAGGCGCGGGCGGCGGTGGCCCGGGAGCTGCTGCAGAGCGAGAGGAAGTACGTGCAGGCGCTGGAGGCCGTGAGGGGCGTCTATGCCGCTCCGCTGAGCGCCGCTCTGTCCTCAAACAGGGCGATTCTCAGCGCGGCCAACGTCCGGATCATCTTCTCTGATATTCTGCGGATTTTGAGTCTGAACAGGTAAACGACTGATTGTGTGTGTGTGTGTGTGTGCACCAGGTACCTCGGCGTGGCGCGTGGCTGCTGGTGCTTCCCGGCCCTCCTGCCACTCCGGGTCACGCTGGGTGCCGCAGGGGTCCGTGCCTGGGCGGCGCGGAAGGAGCGTGCAGACTGCTCTCCAGCAGCAACGCCTAGCCGAGCCACGGGAGAGGGACACGGCTCAGGACGCTTTGCTTATGGAGCCCAAGCTTTGCGTGTGTCACACGAGGGAGGAAAACAGCGTTTCCATCCGTGGTTAAGTGGCACGGGCTGAGCGTGTGCCGCCTTGACAGCCCCCTCTCAGAGCCGGGACTGGTGCCCCCTACGCGGCTTTCCCTCTTACAGTGGTAAGAAGGTGGTGAGGCCTCTTCTGGGTTTCAAGACCTGTGGTGGCCTGGAGGCTCCCCAGAACCCAGCAAAGGTTGGGGCCATGCGTCACGTGCTCCTCCTTGTCTGAGGGTGGACGCACATTGTACTGATTTAAAAACATAAGGTGTAGGCACAAGGGTTTCACAGCCACCTCACTCCTGCACCTTCCAGCCCCTCTGTCCTATCAGATCTGCCTGGCCCTGCACTAGGAAAAAGATGCCTGAGGACAGTCAAGTAGGGGCTGTAAAAGACGAGACCGCAAAAGGCCGCACTGCTCACAGCATGGTGGTGTCTAAGTCGTAGGCTTCTGTGGGCTCACACTGCATGATGCGCTTTCTTCCGACTGCAGGCGGTTTCTGGACAACCTAGGAGACAGACTACAGGAATGGGGCCCAGCCCACTGTGTGGGGGAAATATTTATCAAGTTTGGGAGCCAGCTGAATACATACACCAATTTCTTCAACAATTATCCTGTTGTTCTGAGGACTATTGAGAAGGTAAATGGTCGGAATTCCCGCCCATGACCTCATTAGACCCGAGCTGCACCACGCGCGGCCCCGGGGACCAGGCCACAGCAGGGCTGTTCATTCTTTCTGCTCACAGGCCTCCTCACATGTACGTGTGCTCTGAAGATGGGGCTGGCACAGTGGTGGCACACATTGGTGCCCAGGAGCTGGCTGCTGAGCAGGGTGAATCCTCACTGCACTGCAGGTCCCTCTTTCCCAGCAGCCTTGTGGCTCCGGGACAGGAAAGTGTCAAAAGCCGCGCCATGAAGCAGGTGTGCGCTTTGACTCATCTCTACCATGACAATCTCTGTGGCCTTGACAAGTTCAGCTCTCTGGACAACTTGTCTCATATAAATTTTCTGGATGTAAAAGAAACGTGTGCTTCGGGTGGAAAGGGGCCACGCCCAGGGTGGGGCGGAGCTGAGATTCGCAGGGCTCACGCCCAGGGAGGGAACAGTTTGCAGGCAGCCCTGCTCACCTCGCCTGCACCCAGGGCTGGTCCACTGGGTCTTTGGAGCGCTAAGCAAGATGGAAGGCAGGTGTGGTGGCTCACGCCTGTAATCCCAGCACTCGGGAGGCAGAGGCAGGAGGATTGTGATGTGAGTTTGAGGCTGAGCTCAGGGCCAGCCTGAACCACAAAGCGAGACCCTGTCTCCAAAAACCAAAAAAAAAAAAAAAAAAAGATGAAAGGCAGGAAGGGTCCTGGGGAAAAGTTGAGGCGCCCTGCAAGATGGAGCTGCCCCAGCTAGGGTTAGGTGGGCTGTTCGCACTGCAGCTTTATGCTGGGCAAGTTTCGTGCCTAAGTCAGTTTCATAGCACTGATCTTGAGGACGGGAACTGAGCAAATCAGAAACAAATTGGTGCCAGCTTCTCACTGCTGTTGCAATAATGGTACCCACTTCCCTAGAATAACGTATACATAGAAATACTCAACAAACATTAGTTCTTAATGTTACTGAAATCAAGGAATATTTGCATTTTACAAATGTGTTCTCACTGACATCCTTTACACATGAACCTCCTGCGTGGAAGGCAGTAACTTCGTGGGTGCCTTAATGGCAACGAATGAATATTAAAACACTTATTGCCACCTGGGCATGGTGGTGCACACCTGTGATCCTGGCACTTGGGAGGCTGAGGCAGGAGGATCTCCATGAGTCTGAGGCCAACCTGGGCTACATAGTGAGCTCTAGGTTAGCCTGTACTACAAAGCAAGACCCTGTCTCAAAAATACCAAAAAAAGCTAAACAAAACAACAGCAAGAGCCAACCACTCATTAAGTACATATAGTGAAGCACTTTTATGGAAAATGATTAATAGCAGTATTAAAGGTGAATATCATCATAGTCACGTTCTCACTGTATGAACTGAAAGGACCTTTACTGCACGGTAGGTACTTGATGGATAGGACTTTTTCCCTGCGCATAATTTAGGTTTGATTTTAGGTCCGTTTTAAATTGAGAAGGCTGAGGCTTAGAGAAGATGAACAACTTTACCAGGTGACATATTCAGTTCATCTCAGCTCTAAACTAGGCCCACCTCACTGCAAGATCTGTTGCTATGTGTCTCTGCTGCCGAGTTCCGTGGTAGGCTTCAGTCTATGGCATACGTGACACACATCGTGCTTAGTGTCCTAGAAGACACCAGGAGCTCTGTTAATAATCTGATTAGATGGAGACACTCGAAGCTGTCTCAGCACCAGGCTCTGACCTGGTCACTCTCACCCCTCAGTGCAGAGAGACGACACCAGCGTTCAGGGCTTTCCTAAAGAGGCATGACGGGACGATCGCCACCCACATGCTGAGGTGAGTCTGAGGGCCACAGCCGGGCCCTCGGGAGGGGGCGCTCCTCGACCACGGCTCCCCTCCCCGGTGCAGCCTTCCAGGGCTGCTGCTGCTCCCGTCCCGGAGGTTTGAAGAGTACGTTCGTCTTCTCTACGCTCTGAGGCTTCATACTCCGGCGGAACACGCCGACCGTGGGGACCTGACCACTGCGATCGACCAAATCAGAGCTTACCAAGGTTACATAGAGCAGGTTAGCTGCCGATAAGCGTGTGTGTCCTTTGCAAATGTTACCGAGCTTTTGTGGTACTAACTGGAAGGTCCTGAGGTGGCTGGTCAAGGACAACCTCACTCCGGTGATTCTGTACATCAGTAGCATCTGTCCTAAGTCAAAGCAGGTGAGGCCGTGTGTTCTCAGGTAGCTGAGGAACTAGAGTAAAACCTTTACTAACTTAAGTTTGAAATTTGGGTTGAGTTTTCTAGATAGCTGAAAGAAAACATCACACATGTATAATCCTTTGCTTCTCAAAGGACTAAGGTGTGGACTAGCTTTCTGCCTCCATTAGCAGGGTAATAATATTCTCCAAAAGACTTCAGCTTGCTGGAGTACAGTAGTCCCATTCTGTGTGTATGTTCATCTGGGTTCAGTATATGTACCCAGAAGACATTCTTCTGAGTAGTCTTGTAACTTGCCTTTGCTTAAAACAGGATACAGAAAGTGAGATGATGATGATGATGATGATTATCATAGTAGAGTAGCAATCCCGAGCCATAAAATATTTTAACCAATTTTCTTTTATAAACACAAATATCATGATTTTCATTGGCTAAAATCAGTTTCTTTTCTAGATAAAGGAAAACATCCAGATGAAAGAGCAGCTGTCGGATATACAGAGACTCGTCTGTGGATGCCCGGTATGTACTCGCTCTGTCTCATGCTCATGAATATGACCTCATCACTGGCAAAGGAAGACACACAGATCCTAGCACAGCCAACACATGTCGTGTTTGCCACTGCCAGAGACCTGGGATCTCCTACACCTCACACGCTGGCAGCAAGCACGCACGCACCCTCAGAGGCACGTGACCTGAGCTCGCTTCTCCAGACTTCACTCCTTGCTTGGTGGCACTGTGACGAGCAGCTCCTTCCCGGGCAGGGGCACGTGTCCCCCACAGTGCCAGGAACAGGTTCCATGCTGCCTCTTAGCGCCGCTGTGTTAGCTCTGGAACCTCACCGGGCCCTCTGACAGCTTTCCCTCCACTCATTACACTGCCCGAACCTCCTCTCCGCTCTCCAGCAATACAGTCTCTCTTCGCTTGTTCTACCCACATTCTCTTCTTGGAAATTTTCTTCCTTTCTTGTTCCACCTGATACTGATTCTTTAGAAGTCGAAGTCAGTCGTTGTTCTCTTTGTGAAGCTTCCTTCAGCTGTGCGCTGTTCCTTCCCAGAGTTACACGCCCTCATGGTGTTTCCACAGCCGTCCATCCTGTCTGAGCTAGGATTCACCTTCCGGTGCTTGGCACTTAGGAAGAGCTCAGCGTAGGAAGGAGAAGGAGCTAGAGTATCGGTCGGTTGGAGATGTTCTGTTCAGTGGGTCAAATTGGAAAAACAAGATGGAGTTGCTTTGGTAGGGAAAGATGGAGTTGACTGTACCATAAGAGTCCAAATTCATGGAACTCACAGTCTATGGAGTTTCATGTCTGGTCACCGTTCACACCAAGACATCACAGTATAGCGGCCGGAATCTGTACAACTCAATTGCTTCCTTTCCTTCACAGCTCCATTTTTGTCCCCAACCTCACAATGTTTTAGCACTAGGAAAACATGTGCGAACAAAACAATTCAGCAGTTTGAAAAAGTTTAACAACATTCTAAAATGTTGTCATTGTTGATTTTGTTGTCTTTTTACAGAAAACAACCAAAACTCATCATTTCCTAACTCAGTTCTAGTTAACGCATATTCTGGGCTATCAAGTAGTTCTGCCCTGGTAGTCATTGAGATGTTTATATATGCTTTTAATTTTTTGATTTTATAGACTCTATCAGAAGCAAACAGATATCTGATTAGGGTCCAAGATGTAGTCCAGCTGCGCTGCTGTGATCAAGGAGTGAGTTTCTCTCAAAGGTAAGGAGCGGTTGTCTGAGCTGCAGAGCCCTTCAGAGCGGGCACCTGTCTTACTCGTCCAGCATCCAGGTATTCAGTGCTGGGTGCAGTTCCTTGTGAATTGTTGCGCTGAGCTGAGAAGTTACGCAGCCCTCTGAGATAGTGGAAGGCACCATACCACTGTGACCGCCCTCTGGGCAGCTTCTGGCCAGAATGGGAGAAAATGAACTATCGCTACCAAAATTAAACTTCTGAAAATCAGAACCTCTCCAGGCCAGTTGGTTTTCTCCTAAGTTAAGACTTAAGTGTGGTGGGATCTCACCTTGATGACCCACTTAGCTGTGTGGAGAGGAGCCATTGCTTACTCTCAGATAGTTGTTGACATCAATATTAAAAGTGACCTCGTCATATCTGGCTTTCACAGTGCTCAGAATAGTGTCAGAACAAAAGACAGAAGGAGACTGACATCCTTTTATGATACGGACTCCATTCCTCCTTTAGGACAAAAATGGATACATTTTTGTGCAAAGGTTCAGGGGAAATATTTAGGATTTTCTGGCCAAACGATCTAAGTGGCAACAGCCTAGCTTTGCCATTGTTATCACAAGAACAGCTAATAAATGATACAATGCAAACCAAGTAATACACTATTCATAAACATTGTGATACAAACAGGAACAAGTGCAGCTGTGTTCTAATAAAACTTTATTTACAAAAATAGGCGGTAGGGTATAGTTGGCTGATTTCTGCTTTAGTAAACTGGCAAACTACGTTTTCATTATGAACAGCAAAGATGATGACGCAAGACAGCAGCCATGTGGAGGGAAGTTCAGTCTGTTAATCTGTCCAGCTGCAATATAAACGAAAGGGAAATGAGGCCAAACAAATCACGGTAGCACTTTTCTGTTTTCTCTTCTTGTGCTGTTTTTTGCTAGTAGCAACAGAAAAAAGGACGCTGAGGGAAAGAATCTAGCTACCAAGCCAGCGATTCTAAACACACTGGTGTGCTAGGAATTATTCTGTTTTCTGGGTATTGTTTTACCTTCACCTATTCCTTCTCCAGTGTTCTTTTATCTTACATGAGAAACTCAATATATAAAGTGTGAAATACAAGACACAGTAGTGCCTTGATTCATGTTCTTAATTCGTTCCACGATTCTGAAAAAGATGACCACATTTGTGTTCATGGGGGAAAGATGGCCATGGTCATGCTTGTCATCTGGTGCAAAGTGTGCAGACAAAAGCAAACCTTTGCCAGATGCTCTGGTTAGTGAACCAAACTGTTTGCAAACAAAAGTGTTTGTGAATGGAGGCACCACTGCAATGGGAAAGAGAGAGAGAGAGGAGTTACTGTTATCCAGCATGGCTGGTGTATGTAAAAGTGCACCGTGAAGAAAAAATATATGAGAAAAGAAGGAAAAAATGGAAACAGTCTCAGCTGCTCATCGTACCAGGTATTTCAGTTCTTTTTGATTTATTGGGATGTTGGCTTATCTGTTTCTAGTCTATCCAGATAATTTTTGTGATGCTGATTTAGTGGTCATGAATTTATTGAGGGACTCCTTGTCACAGAAATAATTTCTTTGCTGATTTTGTTGTTTATTTTTGAGACAAGGTCTTGCTATGTAGTTTAGACTGGGCTGTGGCTGAACTGGGTAGCCCAGGCTGGCCTCAAACTCGCACCAGTCCTTCTGGCTCAGTGTAAGTGCTGGGATTACAGGTGTGCTCCACCATGTTCAGTTTTTTTATTAATATTAAAGAAAGTTGGGGTGGGAAGTCTTTTGTCTTTTAGGGGTTGAAACACTCCCTTCCAACCTCTCCTGACCTTAAAGGTTTATGTAGAAAATTCTGCTGCATTTCTAATAGGTTTAATTTTAAATGTGATTGTCATTCTCTAACAGCTTTTAAGATTTTGTCCCTGTGATGGACTTCTTCTTTGTGTAATATGGTATAAGAGGTTCTGTTTTGGTTATGGCTACTTGGAGTCTGATATGCCTCATTTATCTGTACATTTATTTCTTTCTCTATATTTGGGAAGTTTTCTGCCATTATTTCCATGAACAAGTTTTTTATGCCTCTTGTGTTGTGATGATTTTTCACTTACTCCAAATATTCGTAGTCTTCTTTGCATCATACAGCAGATGTTAGATTCATTCCTGTGACAAGGTCATTAAATGAATTGGCTACTAAATGAGGAATTGCATACAGTATGTACATAATATTCAGAACAAAGAAATGGCCAAAAGGAAACTCCAACTTGATGACTTTGATTTTATTTGCATAACTCATACATGCAGCACTGTAATGTATAATATAAAACTGTACTATGATATTGTATGGTACAATAGCAAAAAAGCATAGTACCATCTATTCTGCAAAAAATAGGCATTGAGGTTGCATAAACAGGATATACAGAACTATACAGAAAAAAAAGACTGTTCATGATCTGAGCAGCTGGTCCTATATCCAGGCAGCTCGCCTTGGTCAATAAGTCTGAACAGTCATTAGACAGACAGGTCATAAAAAGAATATTTGTAGTTGGCCTTTGAAGCCATCATTGTCTTCTAGTTCTGAAATTCTGGCCTCACACTGGTTGGATCTACCACCTATACTTCCGGTATAATTTTTTGTTCTGATATCAGTGATTGAACTCATAATCTTGTACTTGCCAAGGAGGTACAGAGCCACTGAGCTACATCCTTAGCACTTTTAGTTTGTTTTTGAGACAAGGTCTCACTATGTAGTTTGAGCAGGTCTTAAATCCATTATGCAGCCCAGGCTAGCCTTGAACTCAGGGTGATCCTCCTGCCTCAGTTTCCTGAGCACTGGGATTATAGGCATGCCCCACCATACCTGTCACTTTCAATATAACTTTTAACCTAGATTTCTGATTGGAACTTTTCACAGACCCGAATTCTTTGGTAAAGTGGTCATTCATGTTTTGTGCCATTTTGCTTAGCTCATCTTTTTATTAGTGTTTTTCTGAAACCTCCTCTTTCTTTTTTATTTATTTATTTATTTATTTTTTTTGAGACAGGGTTTCGCTTTGTGGTTCAGGCTGGCCCTGAGCTCAGCCTCCAACTCACATCACAGCAATCCTCCTGCCTCTGCCTCCCGAGTGCTGGGATTACAGGCGTGAGCCACCACGCCCGGCACTGTGGTATGTTGGTACTGGTTGCTGGTGGGCGTGTGTCTCCACGCCCAGTATGGTATGTGGTTACCGGGGAATCGAACCTGGGCCCTTGCGCCTGCAAGACAGGCGCCGGAACCACTGAGCTAACTCCCCGGCCCTATTTATTTATTTTTTGAGATAGGGTCTTACTTTATAGTTCAGGCTGGCCTTAAACTCACTGTGTAGCCTAGGCCAGCCTCAATGTCACAGCAATCCTCCTGCCTCTGACTCCTGAGTGCTATGACCCAGGCTACTAATGAAGAAGAAAAGGAAGAAGAAAATAAGAAAAAAACAAAGGCAAAACAAAATCATAAAGACAACTCACAAAATGGCTGACCAAACAAGAACAAAAAGCAACAACCAATCAAACAAACAAAAGAAGAAAAGAACTTTCTCTGTGATTCCCAATGTGTGGCTCTAGATTCTGCAGGGGGCCAGTCTCCAAAGTGTGCCATGTTCTCACTGGTAGACAAAGCAGGCAGCTGGAACTGTGCTGGATGAGTGGTCTCCTGCAGGCGGGCAGAAGGCACTGGGAGGTGTGTGTGCACAAGTGTACGAGTTCTGGAGCTTTTGCATCCATAGAGAGGCAGGCTGAGCTCCCTGGCCACAGATACGTCCTCTGACTGGATCTCGCCCGGTCACTGTGGGAGTGTCCCCTGGGAGTCCTGAAATGAAGCCAGCCTGTGGCTCCTGAGTCCTGCGCCTCTGTTGCAGCAGACTGCAATCCACTGGTCTTTTCCACTCTTGTGTTTTTCCCCAATGGCCTCTCCCACTGTGACTGTGGCTCTGGAGATTCTGTATTCTTTTCTTATGAATCACAAGCCAGGATCTAGGGGGAAAGTGCAGATTGCCCTTTTTTCCGTGTCCAGTTTTCCTCTGAGATCTTGACTGGGTCCTACGGTCCACCTTGTTTTTCTTCCCCAAGTTATTTTCCAGCGTCTGGACTCTGCATCTTGGAGAGGCCCATTTGTTATTGCTTACCACTCTGCCATTTTTTATTATGTATTTTGCTCTTTTGAGAAGTGTTCATGCTAAGTTTCTCAGCCTGGCTGGCCTCAACCTTGAGATCTTCCTCCTCCATCCTCCAGAACAGCCAGGAATATAAACACGGGGCATCATGCCCTACTTTTAATGAGCCTGTTGCCCCTGGGCTATAACCTTCATAATGCCTCTGAACTTCCTTCACCTCTAAGATAAGAGAGTACAGCGGGCTGTATTTCCTCTCTCCCAGATTGGTTAGGTTCTGCTTGAGTTCCCCCTCAGAACAGGCTTTTGTTAAGATCAAGTCTTTGTACTTATTTGAAGATGTCCCAACTCCAGAAAAAACGAGGGGCTTTTTCTCAGTGCTTCGTAGCGGGGACCTGTGAGCACCTCAGGGTAAACCCGCTTACACGGTTTTAGCCATGCCAGTCAGCCAACAACCAACCTCAAGCTGGTCAGTGACCCTGTAAGGTTTCCTACTTGACCCTGGCTCCAGCAGGATCAGTTTATCTGTTCTGACAAACTGATTCTCTGTATCTGGCTGTCTATTCTGTTTCAGGGCTGGTGGTTGACTGTGACCTCAATTCTTCATTCAGCTTCTTCTTTGTAGAGAAAATAGAAGCGATCACTTCCAGGCTCTTCACACAGCAGTGGGTAGCTGTGAGTCTGTCATCAGAATTTAGACCTGTCTTCAGTTATAGACAACAGATGAGAGTATATCTGGAGATAAATTATTTCATATCACAATGTACACTTACACGTAACTAGTCACTTTCTCAGCAATTACTTATATTATTTACTAATAAATATAGGTATCATTTGAAATTAATTTTTGAAATGAAGTAAAGGTAAATAGGCTTGCACTCCAAAGGTTATCACACAATATTTAGCCTGCAATCTTTTGTGGCATTTTAGAAAGTCACTCAGAACCTAAGAAATACCACCGCATGCTTTCCATCAGGAATTTTACTTGGGGGGGGGGGACTGGGAATTGGGGAACTGAACTCAGAGCCTTGTCCTTGTGAGGTAGATGCTAAGCTACATACCGAGCCCCTCCATCAGGGAGTTTTATATAAGCTGATGTACTCAGATTTTATGTGTAGTACTGACAGGAGTCTAGGGCTTTGTAATTTACTACTGACTCCTCTTGTCTGATAATTCCTTATAGTTATGTGGTTGGATAGAGGCCAGGACCCGTCTGTGGTGGGGAGTCTGACAGGGAAGGTGCCACTGTCTCAGTGGACTGTCAGTGGTGTTTCCACGGTGAGATCGGCAGGTGGAGAGGGCACCGGTGCCTTCCTACAGAAGCGACCAGCACAGCAGAAATTACTAAACAGCAAGACCAGCTCTCACCAGAGCCGAGGGCCTTCCCTGGGCTTCACTTAGCCTTTCACTTCCGTGGCGTGTGGGATCCTGACACGCCCAAGCTTGTCTCCTAAAAACATCTTTCAGTTTTATGCATGAAGTTAAGTACTTCACGACTTCTTGTCACTTGGGCAGGTGAATGAAGTAAACAAGAACAAAATACTTCTAGATTGGAGCTCAGAATGTATATGCTCTGTTCCACTTTGCTGTCATTACTCGTCAAGAGCCAAAGAGGGCCTGTGAAACTTCAAAGGGAAAAACATGGGCTTTCCCCCATCCTGTCAGGCCTAGCGACAAGACAAACTTCCCGCAGACTACCCAAACACATCTTGCACCGTATTCTTTTTCTTGAAAAAAAGTTTGCTCAGCCATAGCGATTCACTTCCTAAAGGAGGGAAAGATCAGTGTCCCTCTTGCCTGAGTTGTTAAGGAGGTATGTCAGACAGGACTGAAGACCCAGTGAGCCACTCCCACAGTCTGGAGTGGAATGAGAGGTTTCAACCACTGGCGTAGCAACTTCGCGATGCCCAGCTGTTTAATGACGCGTGCACACTTGGATGAACGCTGCTCTCCTCCCTTTGACACAGGCTCTATGAACAGATCCAGGATCTCACTCTCTTCCTCTTCAGTGACACACTGCTTATTTCTGGTCGAGGCACATCGCATACTCCATTTGAAAGGACTTCAAGGACAACCTACCAGTTCAGTGCTTCGCTGGCTCTTCGCAGGTTACTCATAGAGGACATCCCAGATTCCAAGTGTATGTTCTGCTTTCCTTCAAGAGACAAGTATCTTCATGAGGCTCTTCTATATAAAGCTCATTAACTACTAAAATCGAAGAGTAGCAAATGGATTGGATTTATAATTTGCCAGCATATAGGCAATTCTTTAAACATGAGGATTTCATTGTCAGCCACTTCTGAAATAGTGAAAGGGGTGATGTACAGCATTATCTGACGACCTCAGACATAGGAACAACTTTTAAATTCACAGCGAGTGGTGAGCCCTCAATCGATCACGAGTACTTTTAGAGGCTTAACCTGTCTGAGGTTAAGTTTTCCACTGTCTGAGGATCACAGGCTTAAAGTATTGTTTTTAATTTTACATTTTAATCTATTACTCCTCTATGAATTTAATGTCTATTAATTTTCTATTCCATTAAGACTAAGTGGTAATTACAGATCTGACTGTACATTTTCTTCCTTAACCCATATTTCAAGTGAGAATTTTTCTGCTGGAGAATCACAAATTTGCAAAGGATTCTTAGGAACTTAAACATTTCATTCAAAATTCCAACAGAAATACCACTTACCACAAAAACAAATCTTTCTTAAACTCACTGATTTGTCATCATTCTACACTCTACTTCTCAAGGCTTACGAGGATCCATATCTATTTCTTATATTTGTTGCGCCAATTGGAAGATAACACCTCTCATTCCAGTATTTCTCACTGCTGTAAAAACATGACTTAAGGATAAGGCAGGAACCATGACCTTAGAGAATGAACTCATCTAAATAAAAAGATGGCTTCTCAATACCTTAAGGTCCATCTTAAAAATGAACATTTAGTGTAGGAAATTTCCTGAGATTACATATTGTCTGCAAGGTGACCTCAGGTAGAGTTACACATCACCATAGAGTATGGTTGCTCTATGAAACGTCCCTTCCCACCCTAGTGACCACTATGCCCTATGACACTGTTTCCTCACCCACAGAAGATGGCTCCATTCAGCTGAGTCTAGTCATTGGCTGCTCAGTTCACTGGCCCTTGTACCACAGCCATCTAGGGCTAGGTTTTGGCATCTCTGTCATACAGTAATATTTTGTTTATTGAACTATTTGTCCAAAATTCATGTTCAGACACTGGAGGCTTGAGAACTATTTTTTCCCATAAGAAATACTGGAAAACCACCTAAATGGTTCTGAGGGCCAACAATTAAACTTCTAAGTTCATTTTCCCAGGATTTTAACAAATTTCATGATTACCTTTATTGTGGTTCTCATAGTATTTCTCTTACACTTTACTGCTGGTATTACCACCTTTCTTTGGAGCCATGATTGTATTTTGCACAAATAAAGGACAAACCCCAGCCCCAATGACAAATGTCTGAACACACTAATAAAAGCTATATGTTGTTGGGGTGACAGCAGCACTTACACTAAAGCATCACCCTTCGGTGTGTGGTGAGTTGTGACACATGACTCACTCAAGCTGTACATGTTTTAAGTGGGATTTTTGATTCAACCACAGAGCAAAAGCTAGGAACACTGAGCAAATTTCCTTCGAACTTTGCTCCTGGAGTAGTGTAATGTTCGAGGCTGGAGCTGTTGGGACAATCCAGCTATTATTATGATTATTGGTATAGGTCTTTATCAATTCTACTTTCTCCTAGAATGACTGAGACATGGAATTAAGGAAGCCACATTGTCTATCATTTGGCCTTTAGGCCAAATGAGGACAAGATTATTTTAGAAAATTACTTTTTCTAAACTGGATTTGTACTTGTTCTATACCATTTTTGTTTCAAAATGAATTGGTCAATTCTTTTTTTTTTTTTTTTTTTGCGTTAAGGACTGAACTCTGAGCCTCTGGGCTCAGTTACATCTCCAGTTCATTTTAAATTTTTGGACACAGTCCCACTTGTTACTAAACTGTCCAGCTTGGGCTGAAACTTGTAATCTCTCTGCCTCATTTTAAAATACCTTTTCTTTTTGCCATTTCCAAGTAACTAATGCACCTGAAATGCTTTTACAGATGTCAAGGATGCATTTATTCTTCGAGGCCCAAAACACGAATGGATTTGTGCTACTGAAGTGGAGGATGAGAAATTTCTCTGGTTGTCAGTACTCCAAAAAGCAATCAGAAGCAGCATGGAGATGTGAGGCTGGCTGGAGGATGAGATCACAGCGCTGCCTCCCTGACCAAGGCAGACATCCAGCGCGAAGCAAAGCAACTCCTTGTCCCCAAAGGTGACACAGTGCACTAGGATGGCCCGCAGGTTTCCACCTTGCCATCTTGATAAGGTTATGCAGAATGTCTAAGAACCACAAGTCTAAAATTTTGAACCACTTTTTTTGGTTGTTGCTTTTCATTGATAATATTATTTAAAATAATGTGATGTGATGACTTCTAGGACAGCAAGTATATTATGTGAAGTTTTAAAAAAATGATCTCATGAAAAAGCAGAAGAAAAAAATGGTATTAAATGACTATTCTAAAAAAATCATGATGTACTATCTTTTTCATGAAATAATTATTGATTTAAAAATACATAATTATAAAAGGCAACTCTCTTAAATACCTGTTAAATATTCTTAATATGAATGTACCTCTTTAGAGAGCATTAAAATTATACTATTACAAAGAACTAAAGTTTTTACAATTTTTTTTTTGCTGCAAAACTGAACTGTTAAGACTTCATAAACAAGAAACTTTAAAATGTCAAATTAGAAAGCTAGTGGGAAGAAGCTATGTATATGTCTGTATGTGCGTGGGGGTGCTGGGGATCGAACTCGCGCCTGTGCATGTAAAGAAAGAGCTCGACCAAAACTGCATCTCTAGTCTTAGAAAAAGCAATTTTTAAAATACAAAAATAAAACTTTTCTGGGCTTTCAACACGTCACTATCAGCTTGAACCACCAGTGGTACATGCGTGACTGTCTTAGGAGAGCCACCCAGCAGCAAGACATAGGAATTATAGCCTTGTCACAAATGTGTTAAAGCCTCTACTTGTTTAACAAACTGGAACCATAACCTGTTAGCCACTTGGAAATGAGCTGATATATGCAGCAGTAGCATTTTTACCTACTCAATGTTATCCAAAAGATACACATACTAGTCTTGGAAGCTTTAACTTGTCAGTTTCATTTCAACTTTGTAATCTCGTAAGATATTAGTACACTGGGTACAGCTCTATTTCTAGCTAGGATTGTGACCCAGTCTACTTCAATATCATCTTTCACCAATGAAACTACAGATTTCTTCTGATTCTTTGAAAAAAAATTTTTGTTGTTTTTGGAGACAGGGTCTTGCCATGTAGTTCAGGCTGGCGTTGAACTCATGGGAATCTTCCTGCTTCAGGATCCTGAGGGCTGGGATTATAGGTATGCACCACCACACCCGGCTAAAATCTTGTTCTAAATATACAAAAGTTAAAAATATCGTACTATTTTATTAGTGTAAAATCACATTCTTGGCTCTATTTGGATATATCCACGCAATTTAATACCTCTGGTCCCACAGAATAAATTTTAAAGGGAGTATCTGCTGTCACCTAGCAACAAATGCAACTTTTACAAATGTGATCAAAATACATCAGGGAAAACAAATCCTAAAACAGTATTTTATCCTAAACAGAGCACCCTCCAGAACCTCTGTTAACAGGAAAAACCTGCAAAACAGCGAGTAACAAGATAGCTTCAGGTGAACTAGAAATCTTAGGCAACTTCCATTTCCTCTGGGAATGTCCTCAGAAATTTAAAAACACAAAATCTGAAAATAATCTCTGTAAAACTTTTAGTAGAGTCAAGTGCGTCAATCACACAAAAGCTGCGACGTTTTCTTGTGCACAGTGGACATGCAGTGGTTTTATACTTCCCCTTCCCAGAACACTTAGGAAGACTTGTCTTCATAGCTATCTGAATTAATACCACACACATAGGTGTGCACTCTCTTTCTCTCTTAAGTCACTGATGCAACTAATCAAATTCCAACAAGGAAAACATAAAGCTGCTCCCCCAGTATGACATGAAAAAGAAGCCTGAAGTATCAAGTGACTCCTGAAGAATCCTGATTACTGCAGAGAGGAAGACTTTAAATTACCTTCTGGTAAAAACTGCCATATCCTATAGTTTTCTAAAATACAAAGTTAAATAGCAAATTTATCTGGATGGTTTTCATAGAATAATCTTTTGCGTAGAATAGTAGACTTAAAGAGGAAAAATGGAGAGATTATTAATTTTCCTTTCAAAGATTTCTGAGTCTGTACTTGCGGTGTAAGTTAGAAGTTCACTCTAATTCAAACTGGAATGTGGTTCTGGCCACAGAAACACAATGAACCATATTACATATTCCTAACACTACGGAACAGCAAGGGTGTGGTTCACCAACAAACACAATTTACCCTCCAGAAAAAGTCATCCTGACCCTTTATTGTTGAAATTAAAAAATAAAAGATACTTAAATACAACGGTGAACATAAAGGGCGAAACAGAATCATAAAATTTAATGTTGAATTAAGCAGTGAGCTGAATGGGTCTCCAAATTGGCTTCAAACCCCAAACTGCTTAAAAATGAGTATGTTCACAGTTAACGGCAATTGGCTTATAGGTGAGAGAACGGTCGGAGTTGTTCCAGTTGAACTTCCAGGGAAATTCTCTCTTCAAGAACATCCTGAAAAAGATAAGTCCAAATTATGTTTCTAAGTACATAAAAATGAAAGAACATCTAGTAACAGCTCTATTGCAAGAAAGCAATTTATATTTGTCAAGAAGTCTAGGGGACCATGGTACTCATGTTTTTACTGTGTATCACCTCAGAAGGAAATTTCCTTATACATTCATAATATGAAAACAAAAACCTTAGTAACTTAAATCTTTTTCGTATTACATATACTAGGTTACAGAATGTTTTAGACTAACAGAACTGTCAGTATTTGCAACAGATGGTCATTCATACATTAACATAGATAAGTTGGTAACATAAGTTTTTCACCTCAAGTGAGGATATATGGTTATGGCAACTCCTGAATATCATTTTGAGATTCACTTCTACTTTCAAAGTAGGGAGGGGATACTGGGGATTGAGCCCAGAGTCTTGTGCTAGGTTGGCAGGCAGTCTATTACTGAGCTCTCCCTCTCCCTCCAGTCCTTTTATTTTATTTCAGACACGGTCTCCCCAAATTGCCCAGTCTACCCTCAACTTGGGATCCTCAGGCCTCAACCTCACAAGTAACTGGAAATACAGGTATGCACCACTACACCTGGCTACCAAGCAGAATTTTTTATCACTGTTGATTTTGAGGGGCCTTTTCAGATAGCTACAATTTATTTAATTTTCTTTTTTCCCCCCTTTTTCATAGTGATAGTGTCTTGTTTTAACCAGACTGACCTGTTCTTATTAGGTACTTTTATTTTAGTTTCTGTTCTTACAGGTAATATGAAAAGTAATTTTCAAAATAGTTTTTAATATACTTATTTCTATGGTATTTTCTAGTTCTTAAAATTAAAAAAAACATTAATGAAATTGTCATTTTAAAGACAGTATTAGGCAAGCTTGTCCTTAAAATTTCATATTCTACCTTCATAATGGGGTCAAATGCATAATCACCTGACAACTACAAGTGTTTGCTGCTGTAGTCAAAGAGTTCTACAAGGACATCTTTAACTCGAGCAACATTTATCAAGTGTCTAGTACACGCTAAGTTTTGGAGAGAGACAGCATGGCCATAATTTATGTAGGAGAGTTGGCTATCCTAAACAGAAATGATTACTATTTGCCCCCAATTTAGTAGGACAGAGACAAATGGACAACTGATAATATTTCAAGTACAGTGTGAGAAAGGACAGAAGAGGGTTATAATATATGCTGTTATAGGAATAAATATATTCATTTACATTTTTATGGGCACCATTCTAATCTTTGTGGTTTACAACCTTGCTATACAAAGGAAGGCCACAGTAATACAGCATCTTTACCATCTGAAAGCTTATTAGAAATACAGAATTCTCAGGTCCCAGCCCAGACCTACTACAGCAGAACCTGCACTTTCTATTTCAATTCAGATTATCTATATAAACTCTGAAAACCAATGGTTCCTAAGATATGGGTACCGATAACATGAATGAATTAAAAGTGATTCTTAGTATAATTTTTATTTATAAGGATTTAAGTATACCAAACAGTGAGACTTAAATAAATAAAACAATGAGAAAAACAAACTCATTTCTCTCAATTATCAGGTAACAGAACACACTGTATGGAAACACTATTGTTATGTAAGGCTCATTTTTTGTTTTTCCTCATGTAAGATGATCTATGTTGTCCACACCCATTATCTCTTTTAGACTTAAGTTCCTTTATTAGAATCAAGACTGTCTTTATGAAAAGGAATGACCAACAACAGTCAAATTGTCTATGAATTACACAGAATGCAAGGAGTCATGCATTTAATTCTGGAGCTATCTGAGGTCACATTTCTTTAAGTTTCTTTATGAGAGTTAAGAGACACAGTAGGACTAATGATGCCTTTTAACATAGGTAAGATAAGGGAGTGTGTGTCAGCATTGAGTTTTAAAAGCTCCTTCTAGAACTAAAGAACCCAATGGCTCATCCAATCACTTTAGGAACACTCTTCTTTTGCTATGAGAAAGTTTGTACCTAAGTGTAAGAATTGCTAAATGACTCAGACTTTGCCTGCAACTCCTACGAATTTGATGCCCACAGACTCTTTTCCAAAGATTAAAAAAGCATTACCTTTTTTTTTAGGTTTTTTGAGACAGGGTCTCACTTTGTAGTTCAGGCTGGCCCTGAGCTCAGCCTCAAACTCATCACAGCAATCCTCCTGCCT
>PVIR01007559.1:0-60474 GCA_004026965.1 Petromus typicus | reverse complement strand
CTTGATCACAGGCACCACAGCTGAGCTGGGCCAAATGTAATGATTGTTCTGTGGGGCTGGTTTCTTCTCAGCTAAGTTTACATTGGAGACTGGTTAGTTTACACCCTTCTCTCAGCTGAGGAGACAGCAGGCTCTCCTCAGGGATCCCTTGGAGACTGGAGCAAAACCAGAGGAAACCTCCTTGTTCTCTGGCCCCTAAAATCACCCCATCGGGGGTAGAGATTAATCAAATTGGCTTCTTTAGCTGCAGACAGCTGGCCCAGACCCACCCACTCAGAAGATAGCAAAACAAGCTTTTATGAAAAGGCTCTTTTCTGCTTGGACCTCTACTTCTAGGCAAATAAAAATGATGTTTCTCTCTGTTCTTTTGCTGTCTCCAGGATGGTGGTTGTTATGGTGATCTATTCTGCAAAGCTCTAAAAACTTATAATATGCTTTGTTTTGGAATTTACCGGCTAAGAGATGCCCACCTCAGCACTCCCAGCCAATGCACGAAGAGGTAAGTGTCCCTTGCTGCTCTGTGGCCCCACCCAAAGGCAGGGATAGACATGTCCTCTCCTGTCCTGTGTCATAAAATAAAGGACTATGCATGCTCTAAACATGCAAATTTATCTGCGTTAAATGTGACACTGAGTTTGGAAGTTATAAGAAATGTTTTCTTTAATCACTAATCATGCAGATGAAGATACTGTGGGAAGAATATGAGTTCTGTAAAAATAGTTCCATCACACAATTGGAAAAGTTGGATTACTAGCATCTTCCTCAAACTCCAGCTACTAGAATTGCCTCTATGGGCACCTGATATAGAGGTGTAAAATCCCTAGTGTTTAAGTCCAGTGGTTTCCTTGTGTAGCTTAGAAGTCTGTTTTTGTTTAATAATTTTTGATTGACACCATTTCACTTTCATATATTGATTTTTAAGAAAAATGGGCCGGGGATTTAGCTCAGTGGTTCCGGCACCTGTCTTGCAAGTGCAAGGACCCGGGTTCGATCCCGGTAATCACATACAATACTGGGCGTGGAGACTCACCCTAGCAGCAATCAGTACCACATACCACAGTGCCGGGCGTGGTGGCTCACGCCTGTAATCCCAGCACTCAGGAGGCAGAGGCAGGAGGATTGCTGTGATGTGAGTTGGAGGCTGAGCTCAGGGCCAGCCTGAACCACAAAGCGAAACCCTGTCTCAAAAAACCTAAAAAAATTTTAAAAATGTAAATTATCACTTTAGACAGAAACAGCTTAGATGTGCTACTTTCTATTTTCCTAATGTACACTAAAATAAATTCATAGCTGGTAAGAGTTGAGTACATGCCAGAATTACCCAAATCCAGATGTTTGCCTGATATCTCAGGAAGCATTGCTCTAGAGGTATGTGTTTCTCAGATGTGCATCTTCAGATCACCTGGGTGTGCTTTTAAAAAAGACTCTGATTAGTCTGACTTCACTGGCGAGGGCAAAAACTTCTCTAGCGGAAGTTGCAATGTGTTCCTGAAGGTGCCTGCAGTTGGGTGACTTGGTTTTCCCATTGCTGGCTCCAGTTGGCCCTTTAGGGCCCACAGCTGGCCTCTTCTATGTTGCTAAAAAGAAGAGGGGTTGGTCAGCTGGGAAGAATATTTGAAGGGGTCTGATAACTAGAAGTTCATTTTCTAGATCCTCTGATAGGTTTAGCAACCCGGGCATTCCCGTCTGATTGAGGAGAATTGAATTCCTCGCTCAGTCACCTTCAGGCCCTGACGTCTTTGCTTTCCCGTCTAGGTATGTCATCACCAACCCCCCCTACGAGTTTGAGCTTGTGCCGACGGACCTGATCTTCTGCTTAATGCAGTTTGACCACAACGCCGGCCAGTCCCGGGCCAGCCTGTCCCATTCCTCCCACTCGTCACAGTCCTCCAGCAAGAAGAGCTCCTCCGTCCACTCCATCCCATCCACAGCAAACCGGCAGAACCGGCCCAAGTCCAGGGAGTCCCGGGACAAACAGAAGTACGTGCAGGAAGAGCGGCTTTGATATGTGTCTCCACTGCCACCGTGTGTGAAACTGTATCTGCCACTCATTTCCCAGTTGGTGTTTCCAACAAAGTAACTTTCCCTGTTTTTCCCTGTAGTCTCCCCTCTTTTTTACACATAGTTGCATATGTATGATAGTGTGCATGTGGTTGTCATTTTTATTTTACCACCATAAAACCCTTGAGCACAACAGCAAATAAGCAGACGGACCAAAAGTTATTTATGATTCTAGGGGAAAATCACCCCAAGGCCTGCTCCAGACGTAAATAGCTAAGTGCAGAAATGAGTTCACAGACGAGAAAGGAGCTCTTGTGATCACTGTCACTTAGGCCAAACAAGTTCATTGAATGCACAAGAAAAGTTTATTCTGATTCATCAGGATTATAGGGTGCTTTGGGGTTTTGATGTTTTTGTTTGTTTTTCTATCTCTCTTCTTCTCTTTCTCTTTTTTAAAACACATACACACACAACAACTTAGCACACATTTATTTGAAACAAGCCACCAAAAAGCAATGAAACTGTATTGATTGTTTCCATTCTCTGGGCAGAAGAATCGCAAAGCATTTGAAAAGCTTTCATGGTTTGTGTAGATGATTATTAAGCACTTGCTTGTAGTAAGAAAGGACCAGAGATTTTGGGGTTTTTTTAGTTACCCACCAAGGCCTTTTGTCCCAGAACTCACTTCCTTTGGGAATTCATGTAAACATTTCTAACTTTTTTACAGAGAAAGGGATAGTATTCTACTGGTGGATGTATCAAATTCCAGTTGCTTCGTTTAAGTGAAAAGAAGTTTGATTGCATATTAAATTGTTATTCTGTCTCCTTATGCTGCCATATGAATAGTGCTTTTTCTCTTTCACTTTTGACATTTGGGATGAAAAGCCATATGTATCATAAATATCAGATGTAAGTCAGTAAAAACTGCCTTCCTGGGACTTTTACGTCTTTTAAAAGGTGAATTACTTACCTTATGTACAGAATAAATAATGCTCAGGAAAGAGCAAGTATTTTTCCATGTATTCTCAGGGGACCTTTTGACTCCCCTTTGTTTGATTAGCAGGGCCTCCATGCCAGGTAGGAACAAGGGCTGGGTGATGACAGAATAAGAAGGAGATAAACCCCACACCAGAAATGTTTTTGTAGCACCAACATGCTAAATAAATCAGGATGCAGGAGGATCGAGCCACAGTTGACTCAACCCAGACAAAAGCCAGCGGTCACCTTAAATCGTTGGCACAGCTGCTTTATGGTCTGTTCCAGAGGAGAAAATGAGTGGGAAGGAATCCCACTTCCTCCTCTGTTCCTTCATTATTGCCAGTTCTGTTAGGCAGGAAGTGACGGTCGTGGAGAATAGCTCCTGTTCTTACAAGATGGGGGAAGGAGAGCCAAACACATTTTGGTGTAATTATTTATTTTTCTTGTTTTCTTTCTTTTTAAAAAAGTTAGTAAGCATGAGAGAAAAATGCCCTTTTTTTCAACACAGAGTCATCAGATATTTCATGTGTGCAAATTATGCTTTAGGGGGTGCACTAGTTCTTTCAAGTTGGCCAACTCTACCATAACCAAATGCTTGTATGAATGGGCTAGCCAGTACCCTGGGTTGGCTTCAACCTATTTGAGATGTTTACTTTTCTATAAATTCCATTGACTAGAATAGAGATGGAAAGGAGGAGAAAAAAAAAGCCATCACTGTACCATCTCTCAAAAGGTGTTTTTATGGTGAATGTTTTGAGTTTAGATTTTGGATCCCCTGTCCCCTCCGGCATGATAGTTTTGGAAATTTGCTTGCTGTGTGATTGACAAGCACTTTTACTGACAAAATGGTGAGGCTTAGTCAGAATCCCCTTCTCCCCCACACCAAAGACAGGGGCAGAGCAGTATTCCAACCGGGACGGGGTGGAGGAATAATTGTGTACATGTATATTAAAAAGCCCTATGAGTACGAGACTTTTTTTTCAAATTATTTTTGTTCCTATATATTTTGATTTATGTGTTACGTACAACTATCTCTCTCTTTATATATAACTATATATAAATATATATATATATATAAATATATATATATAGCTATATATACACATCCCCTAGTTGTGGATCATGAAGGGCTCTTCATGCGTTCCTTGAAAAGGAGATTCTAAAGTTATGCTCTCAGAACATTTATAACTATAAGAATGTGCCAGTTAAAGTGCTCAACAGGAAATATGACAGTTTGAAAGCATTGTAAAACTCATATAGCTTACTTCTCTCTCTAAAGTGCGACAAGGATGAATAGAATGGGCCAAGGTATGACAATTACTGGTTCTGCATGACCTAGCCACTGCTGGGGGTTCTCTTCTATAACGTTGTCCTTGTGAAAACTTTTGTGAAATTAAAAAAAAAAAGGAGTTACAAATTTTATTCTGTTATTGGTTTGTTTATTTTTGTTTTTATTGTTCTGTTTGTGGTTTTGTTTATTTTGTTTTGCTTTCCCACCCCTCCCCCTCCACCCTCCCTCTCCTCTCCCTTTCCTTCTTCTCTTTCTTTCTTCACTTCCTCAACTGCTCAGCGCAATGAGGCTGTGCTGCTGCTATGGCTAGATTCCTTAGAGTTTGTTTTGGTGTTCTTGGGTTTGGGGCTGGGTAATTTGTCGGGGATTCTCTCCATCTGGCTTGCCTTCGAATCTGCACGTGGCCTCCCTGCCCACCTCGGTACCTTGCTCCAAGTCCAAAAGCATTTTCCCATCGAGAAACCCAGCTTCCCCCACCCCCATCACCACCACCCAGCCCAGCCCCCATCGGTCTGTCCACATCTCTGTGTTTATTTTGACGAGACCTACCAAATCAAGTGATGATGCCAGTTGAGAAACTTTTCTGGAAAACCTATGCAGCTATTCCATTTGGCCAACTTGCTTCTCTGTTAATATTTTACCCTCCTTTTATTGAAACCAGGAGGGCTATTCTCAGTGAAAGCATTATGACTTGACTGGTCAGTACGATGCAAAGTTTAAACTGTTCAGATGTCCGAATGGACTCCAGAGCCCATGCCCAGTTACCTGGGGGCTGAGGACTCAATCCTGGTCGTACTCATGTCACTCCTACCACCTGCCTTTCAGATGTTTGTTCGATCCCAACCAGAGATTGGGCAGAGAGAAGTGAAGCCAAAATTCATTGCACTTGCAATGTGTCAGCGCTCTGATGAGATGATACTGTGATGTGACTGGGATGGGGACAGACGATGACATGAGGTGGAATTGGGGGGTGTACTGTGGACTCTGGGGTGCACAGCCCCCACTCGTTGATAACTGAGTATTGACCATAGATGGGTAAAATATTTGATAATGGTAAAGGTATCATGATCACTTCTATTTTTTTAGCTGAAAGTTCTGTATCATCTTTCCCTTAGTAGAATGAAGACTCTCCTTCATTATTTTCAACTTAACTCCCAATTTTTTTCTTCTTGTTTGAGGTTAGAGAACATCTACTCACTTAGGAAGGAAACATACAAGTTTCTCGTATTTTTGTCTCTTCCCTACTCTTTCCCTATGAAAATAGACATAAATAGGCAATAGAGAATGAAAGAGTTCTTTAAAGAGAAAATATATGCATCAAAAAACAATAAATTAGAAACTCAGTGATCTGCCCAATTCCAGAAGCCGGTCAGCGGGTTGGCTTAGGCTTTGAAAACAGTGAACCGTCAGTCAAAAGACCAGGAGGCCCAGGGAGACCTCGTTGGAGGCACACGCTGATGATCATGAAATAATTAACATTCCCAGGGGCTGCTCCCTGATCCTTCCCGAGCCAGTGCAAAGAGCCTCCCTGTACACGTAAATTTGCACCAAAATTGGGAAGTTTCAACTTCCGTTCTGAATAATCAAGGTTGTGACCTAGAACTTTATGAGGTGCTGCTCGATAATAATGGAATGTAGTTTGTAGATATTTGTACAGCTTTAACTCTTTCCCGTCTTAACCTTTATTACCTCTGCTTGTCTTTAAAAATGGACAGTGGGTGTCTGGAGTTGTTTGTTGCTTTCGGTGCTGCTCTACTGGTGATCGTCTCTCTGCTGATGTGAATCCCAAGATAGGGAGCGGCTCTGTAAGCTATGGCTGCGAGTAGAGACTGACTGCCTCTTGGCAGCATTGTCAAGCTGTAAAGTGACCAGAAAAACCTTTTGACTGGCTCTTCCTCAGCATGGGAAAAGCCGAAAGGTGGCTGCATCCCAGTAGAGACAATTAGATCAACCTGCCAGGTTCCTATAGCAACAGGCTCTTCCGGGAAGAAACAGGAGAGTGCAGAAACTTCAGGGATTGTGGAAGTCAAGACAGGGTAGAAATCAATTTCTCCATCAGCTTCTTTCAGCCCGGCCCTGCTTTGTCACAATATGATAAAGAAGTAGCTCTGGGCACCTGTCACTGAGCTGGCTGATTGTCTCCCACGTGGAGACTGCGTTCCCTGCAGCCATCACAGGTGAGAGGGATCATTCTTTAGCACCAAGAGGAAGACAGGAGTTTGCCTTCAGGCTTCTGGCTGGACCAAGGGCCCCAGAGGGAGCTGTGCAGGGGGCAGTTGGCTCTACACAGTGGGTGGCAGTGTTCAACTTCCAGTTACAGGAGAAGCCTTGGTGAGAGTCATAGAGAAGTGACACAGACAGGAAGCGTGCTGATTGTGGTATAAGTGCTTTTCATTTTTATGCAACAGCCCTTTTCTGCCCAGGGAGACGAGCAGGGAGAAGGTGTGTGCGTGGGCGGGGTTGGGGAGAGCAGAGTTTGGTGGACTAGTCTGCCTGGCAGAAATGTGAGCTGTGCACCGCCACAGCCTTGCCCTTGAAGGCTGGAGCTCCTTGTTAGCCCAGAGAGTTCTCAGCTGTTATCTCTATCCAGATGGAACCTTTTCTTTTCCTGCCTTTGCTTTCTAAGCCCCAGCTTGTGGCACGGTGAGAAGAGGGCCAATTATTCCAAATGCCTTTGCTGTGTCATTCTGTCCCCTTGTCTGCAGTCTTCTCTGGGGAGTTGTTATGGGAGAAGGCTGCATCCTGGTGCACTGACAACCCACAGAGGCAGCAGAGAGCTCGGTGCTCACAGTGCAGCCTGTTTCTCTCTCTGCTTTGGGGCCCTGGTAGCTCAGCCTTGCTGAGAGATAGCTCTCACTTCTGGACTCCCACTGTCCTGCAGTCCCACGGATGGAGGAAGTCCTAACCCCCATTCTGAGCCATGTGACCTCAGCGAGGATCCAGCAACAGAGGCACAGGTGGCTTTCTAGGAGGTAGGACACCTATGCAGGGAAAGCCAGGCTGTCACAGACAGAGATGCACCCCGGAAAGGCTGGAGCCATAAACTCCCCAGCATAACACCAGGTTACCCCCTCCCCTCCCTCCCCTTCCAAGTGAAGACCACTCTGCAGACCCTCCTGTGTTCATTCCACTGCACAATCCACACTCTTTAGGCCAGCGCCTCAGTTCTCTACTGCCAAGTTCTCTGTTGAAGGACTTCAAACTGTGGTCACATCCTAGAGGTACACCCAGACTAATACCCTACATCAGTAGCAACAGGACTTTTACCAACATGAACTGTAAGGCAAAAGCTAAGACCTTAGTGATCACCATGGACACACACACACACACACACACACACACACACACACACACTTCTCTGCACTTAGATGTGTTAGCACCCTTGATCTTCATGCTCATCCTGCACACAGATGCTGTCAGGATTATTTGTGGGTTGTAGAACCTGAGGGACATAAGATCCAGGAAGTTAGTCACTGTAACAGAATGTTGCAACATCGATCACATTACTAACTGGAACCATTTGCATCTCCTTGCATGTAGCTCGGCCTCTGATAGGTGCTCCCCTGTCACTAGCTTCACTATGATAACAGTATTAGGAAGTCATCTCCTCAGCCCTGTTCTACAGAAGAGATATGATGCTAACATGAATTACATAGTAACTTGCTCAGATCCAGGCAGGAGAGAGCCAAGTCTCCTTGAGTGTAACTCACTGCCTGGTGCCATTTTCTTTGCCTCTTCTTCATGGCTTATGGTGTGGCCATAGTGGATGGCCTGAGGCATAACTGGTCTTCAGAGATGACTTCACTTAATGGCAGTGAGAGTGACGTCACCACTAGTTATTTTTCCAATTCCATTTCATTGTCCTACCCCAGTGACCAGGACAGGCCATTTTCTAACTCCACTAACCACCTTGTGACAAAATGTCTTGGCAAGTGGCACAGGGAGGACCTCATCAAGAGGCTTTTGAACAAGTGAGGCTCCCATCCTCTGGCAGAGGAGAGGTCCTCATTGCCAGATCAATCACCTTTCTCATTTTAAGATGACAAGTGATCTTTCTGGCATTTGGGCCAAGGAAGAAAATGGAGATAAACTCAGGAATTTGGATTTCTTCTTGATCACTCCTGAACTGAGTTGAATTCCTCCTCTGAGTATTCTTCCTTGTGACTGTCCATTGGCACAATTTCTTCTTGGAAGGCAAGATTCAGTAAGCCAATTAATTGTCAATGGCAGACTTGTAGCCCTCTCCATTGAAGCCCAGGGGCTGGCAACCATTAAAATTTGTGTTCCTCTTTGGGAACTTCTCTTCACAATATACCACTAGACATTTTAGTAAATGACCAGAACATTCATATACTTCTGTACCTGCCACATCATACCTCACCAAGTCTCCAGTAACACACATTTCTATCCTAGGAGGTGTCTAAATGAAATAGCTATTTCATAGGCATAACCACTGCATATGGTTAGACCACTGTCCCCTTAACTAGGAAGTGCTTTCATACAGCCCCTGTTTTATGTAGAAGCTGTATGGCCAAAATACAAGGGCTACTCTCCTTAGTTTTATTTTTTCAGCTAGAAATTTAGAGGGAAAGGGAGAAGCTCAAATGAGAAATAATGTTCTCTTTCTTAGAGACAGCAGAAGGAAATTGATATTCTCTCTGTGGTGAAAGGTCAAAATGCCACTTTGAATTGAACTGTGAAGACTAAATTCTGAACAATTATTCTTTGCAGCCATTGTAAAAATTTCAGCAAATTGCAGCTGTCTTAGGTTTTTCACCCAAAAGACCCCCACGTTTCCATCAACAGAGTTCTCTCTAGCAACCTGGCATGTCCAACACAGCACTAAATCCCTTTGCAAAATCATTCCACGTAACAGTGTGGTCAAAACCAAGGACAGTTCCAGCAAATAGAACACAAACACCAGACTCAACACCAAACATCATCTTTACACATAAACGGTTTGAAAAACTCATAGTTTGAAATTGTTTCAGGGGCCTGGCAATGCTTTTAAAACACGATAACCATCACACTTTACTCTTCTCTGAAAGGTTAGTTTAATCATAGATCACAAAAAATTGGTTTCCACAAATGCATAATGGTTCATCTATGTCACACTTGAACTAAATGGTTTTTTAAATGGAGCTGAAATTATTTTGATGTGTACACAGTCCTGGATTTCTATACAACCTTTTTTAACCAGCCCATCAGGAAGTCTTGCCTCTAAAGCCTCATTAATAATTCAGATGTGCTGATGACTTTAAAAGATCTATGGAATTGAAGCTTAGGGAAAAAAAACTCTGCTTGACAAAAAGATAAATGAATGTAGAAAGAAGCTGTAGGAGTCTGGCAAGCTGTAGATCATCTCAGAACAGATTGTAACTTTATCATTCTGTCAGGGAGAATAATTTAAAGCACTTAATCAGTTAGCTTCACTGTGAGGATGTAGCATTATGAATTCCTATCGTCCAATCTGTTCAAATCAGAGTGAACTTAATTATAATAGGTGAGTGAGCCAGAGCGGGAGGGGTGGGGGGAATGGTGCACAAGGTAGCAAGTGTCCTGAGGGGCTAACTGAGCTGCGGAACAAAGGGCAATGAACTTTTTACTCAAACACACCCCGGCTGTGGAGATGGTCCGCAGTGACACTGAGGGCTCGGGGCATGGGAAATACGGGGCAAGGAGGGAGAAGCCCTGTGCTGAGGAGATAGTCACCTGTGCTGCATTTACAACACGTTACCCCCACACCCCCGCACGCACCACACCGGATGCACAGTTCTCATTAACTTGTCAGGGCAGAACCGCTGACAGATTCTTAGGAGAACTGTTCTAGTAGACTGAAGAGGAAACCAGGAGGCCATTATCTCTGTAGCAAGGAATGTGTTTTAAAGCTTCCCCCCTCGTTCTTCTTTTTCCCAAAAGCACTAAAATGAAGTGGATGACTCCCAAGGTGGAATGTCCTGTTTACCCAGTCCCTTCTTATCTATGCACACAGCTTATTTCCCAGAAAACTCCATTCTGGAAAGATGCAGAGATGAGGGCTGAGTCCTGTAAAGCAGTACTGCATGGCTAAGAGATGTGAGATGGTTTTCACTCTCATTCCATCCCCAGGAGGCCCTGACTCAGCATTTCTCTCGGCCCTTTCTGAATTTAAGGAGGAACGGAAACGCCAAGCTTCACAGCCTCTGTGTTGACGGCTTGGGTTAGTACAGTTGTTAAGATACTGCTGCTTGGAACTCTCCATAACTTTATAACAACACAGAGTTCTCACCCTTGAAAGTAAAGCCATTTCAGAATCCTTCTATACAATTAGCCATTATTCTTTCCCTCACTGGCCAGCAAATTCTGTGAGTTTCCTTTAAGACTCCCAAAGCTGGCAGCTAAAGAAATGGAAATGGTAGAATTGACCAGTGACTGCAGAGCCTGTCTGTTGTAAGCCAGTTTGAGTAGAGGCTGGGCAGAGGTGACCCTACAGCAGACTCCACACCACTTGCTCTGCAACAGGGCTGATGTCCCTTCGCTCCAGCCCATGGAATCATAAATGTTAAGGAAATGGGAAGCATAAATAAATGTCTCCTTAAGCACCATGTCTGTGCCCCATATCTGATATATGTAGCATCTCCGCCCCACCAAAGCTTTCCGGGCCACTAACACTCCAGAGAAAACATTGTCAGCGTTCATCTTCTAATCCTTCCTTACCCTCTGAGGTCCACCCACAGTGCTTGAAAGTCCAAATGGCACATTTCGTTCATCACTTGCTGCGGGAAGCAGAGGTATGTTTCAGATCTGGGGTCCTCCCTGCACCTCACTGTTTCTCTTCGCAATTACTCACTGTCAGCTTCTATCGATTACCTTTTTGCATTTTTTTCAATGAACTTTCCAAAATCTTTACCCTAGGACTAATTAAACTTTTCATTTTTCCTTCTTGTTCTCTATCCATTTTGCCCTTTAGCAGAAAAGAAATGGTTTACAGATGAACCGGATAATGCCTATCCCAGAAACATTCAAATCAAGCCCATGAGTACCCACATGGCTAACCAGATCAACCAATATAAATCCACAAGCAGCCTGATTCCTCCAATCAGAGAAGTTGAAGATGAATGTTGACTCCCAGGAGACCAGAACTATTTTTTTAAAGCCTGACAAACTTCATAAATGGTGACGTGACTTTTCTTCCTCTTACATGCTGAATCACTGGTGGAGACATTAGGATAAGCAAGAATTGCAAGAAAATAATGTAGACAGATCTTTCTCTTTGTCTGCCTTGAATGTTGCTTCCATGTAATTTGGAAAGGAAAACGACTTCATTTATAAATGAACATACTAAAATAGTCATGTATAGCCTCTAGCATTTTAAATTATTTTGTTTATTAGAAAAGAAAATATATTTTTCATTTTTTTTCCATTGTCAGATATCTTCCCTATATCTAAGCAATGCAAAATCCAAGAGGAAGAAGTGACCAGACTCCTTAACATGGATTTCTCTTCTCTCTCCCTTTTTTCTTTGAGGAGAATGATGGTCACCACCACAATTAATTATAATCATGGGAACTGGATTATAAGAACAATTTTAAAATGGGTATTGATGTATACATGTATTTTAGTAAATCTTAAAAAAGAAAACAAAAGAGGGCAGGTGAACAGCTGTCCCTCTCTTGGGAGGGTGTGTGTTTTGATCTGCAGTGACACCAGCTCTTAATAAATGGAAACTTACCTATTTCACAGGTGAAAGTCACATTTTTGTAGTTTTAGCTTCCTTTCTGCATTTCTCATCCCTTTTCCACATATTGAAAGGGAAGACCTTCTTGCACCTTTTTGATGACAGCACGATCAGGTTTAGGGCAGCCAACTAGTATTACTAGAAGGGTTGTGGGCACCCCTGGGATATAGGAGCTGAGGACCTGGGCACATAAGACATGTTTGTTGTTCTGATGGTGGGGACTCCTGTGCTGGTACGCTTCCCATTTCATAGCTCCAAACCACCCAAGCAATTAATTTCAACTTTGGGAGGATCTGGTGAACTCTCTCCTCTGACCCTAAGTCTCAGAGCTTTTAATCTGAAAGTTTCTAAGCACCATTGAATAGTTTTCCTTGACAGTCGGGTGTGAGATAAACTCACTGATCTCACCAAATTTTTGTTTGAAATCCAGAAAATTTCTGTAATCAAGGAAGCAACTTTGGTGCAGATTTTAATTTGCTAGATTTCCTTGATTTAATATTTGCTGGGACAAAACACACAAGCTTGCTAAGGCAATTCAAAATAATAACAATAACAACAAAAAAGGAAAGCAACAAATGCTCTCATTGTTGACTGTTAGTGAAAGGCCTTTGAAAATTACCAGCAATGAAAGAAAACAGCTGAGCCACTTCCTCCTGTGGTCAGAAGGTTTTTCAGGCCATCAGAAACCATCACCACTTCTCAGCTCCGCTTTTGCTTGCATGTTTTGTGTACAGTTTCTCCAATACTGCTCTGTCCCCATAATTATCAAGTCTTTCACTGTCAAAAACAATCAATTTTTAATATGGTCACTAGGGTCTCTGAAGCAGCATGGACGTAATAGTGATTTTTATTTTCTTAAAAATGTCAACTGTGGATACTTAACCAAACTCATCAAAATATCCTCCCAAGTCCCTCAATATCTATTCCATTAACTCTTTAGGCCATGGCCCTGTGGTACCTAGTTATGGTAGTACAAATCAGATCAGAGCAGATCTATGAGATCACCGTGAAAACATATGTCCACTGAGTACTCCAATTAATGACTTAGGCAAAACAACTTTCCACCTCTGTCCACTCCCTGCAGAGCCAATGTAGTCATGCTTCCTTGTAGGCATTGTCCTGCAGTGATGTGTCGGACTATGGTTATTCTGTTGTCACATTTTTGTAGAATTAGTTCTATAAAAGTATTGTGAATATTATGTATGTCCAATTGGATTGTTAAAAAAAAAACAACTACTTATAATCATCACTAGTCTACTCAGCAGACTAAAATGATGCAACAGTCTATATTCAGGCTGATAAACATTTCTTGGTTTCAAACAGAAGTCAAACATGTTGATGGGGGAAAATCTCCTGCTAGGATATTGGCAGCTTTCTTGAAAGCTAAGCCTTCTTTTACATAATGATTTTGCATTGGGGTCACCATAGTACATTCACATTGATCCACGCTCTTCTTTCCTTCATGAACTATAGTTGGCTCTTCACTCCCCTTCCTGATAACCAAGTTGGAAACTGTCACAGACCTCTGATATCCCCTGGGCAATGGAGAATACCTAAAAACTCTTCCGTGAAAGGAATATAAGGCAGAGCACTGTCCCTTTTCCTCTTCCCCCTTGTCCCTCCATACCAAAGCAGTCTGGAAGCACAATTGTAGACCTTGTCCCTACATCAAATCTACATATGACTAAAGATATGAACTTACGCTTAAAAAAAAAACATAAAGGGTAAGATAGTATCATGATTTATTAAGTATCCTCCAAAACCCAAGTTGGTAGAAATCCATTTTCTTCCAAGGTGGAGCTGTGAGCTCATGCTGTTTTGCCTTTGTAGTCATGAATTATTTTGATCCAGAAGACAGAATCAGGTATGTTTAAAGGGGGAATACAAATGACTAAATTGTGGTCCTTTCAGCAAAAACTAGTTCCTGGTAAGTTGAAAGAGAAATGGAAATACAAATAAGATTGGCAGAACCTCTCGAGATCTCCAGGGAATGCCGGAGCTTCCTGATTTGTGTCGGTTCTGCTCTGAGTCTTCATCCATCTCTGCTATGAAAGACTATCTTTCCATTCACATCCTTTCTAGATCAGTGAGAGTCTTCTTTGGCCATATTCTGTGTTACATGGCTCTGATCTCCCATTCCATTCTAGGGTTCCAGAAAAGCCATTCTCTAAACAATGACTCTTGGGTGCTTTGGGAATCAGATCCACTCACAGGCTGTTTACAGGACAAGTACCCAGGTACAAATGCATCATTATCATTGTCATTTTTCTCATTGACAAAGCTTTTATTTTAGCTATTTTATATTTTTTAAATATTGCTTAAACAAAAGTGATTGTGACTAAAGTGTGTTGGAGAATACTCTCTTTTCTTCTAAGAGTTGTATCATTTTATGATATACCTTATAAAATATTGGATATTTTAAATAGACAAGTGATCAGAACTGTTTGATTTTCATTGGAAAGGGAAAAAATGAGAAAGCATATGAAATTGGGGGTATTTTCAAGTGGAAAACAAGAAGTTCCCTGCTGATGGTTTGATATGGGGATTTAAAAGCTACTTATAAGTTCTGAAAATGTTCTTGAAACTCTTGGCCTCTCTATTACCTTACCATGATGATGGTCTATTGGGTTAGTTCCAAGGTCCCTTTCAGATCTGAGAGGACAGGACCCACATTCTGAGTGGGAAGTGACAATGCCTGTCCATCCTGGGACACCCCTTTGAAGACAGTCTTGTACATGACTTCCAGGAGTATAATGCACGCAGAACTCCTAAACTTCCATGTTTGTACATTTTCTGCTCTGGACAGACATGTAGCACAGTTGGGTTCACTCCTGGGCTTAGATTAAGGGTGGACAATTCTCCATTCACGTGCACCTCAATCATGAACATGCTTTTCTTCCTTTTTGTAGGACTATCTTCTCAGTCTCATCTCTGCCTTCCCTTTCTCTTGGTTCATGTCTAGCCCTGGCTAATCTCTTTCTCTTGAGCCCATATCTCCAGTGCCCAGTAGAGAGCAATGACCCTGACACACATGCATACCTCTACTCCAATATCCCCTTTTAGCTTTTCCCATGTGGCTCTGAGATGCAGGAAGTCATCAGTCTTCTCCATTTCTTGTTTGATTCTTTCTTTAATATACTAACCGTTACCTTACTATTCATAAATGTTAGTTTAATGTATCATCTCACCATCAAGGAGGACCTCACTGAAAGAAGGGAGGAAGGAAGGGCGAGATGGAAGAAGAGAGGTAGAAAGGGAGAGAAAGGACGGCAAATAAATTGACTAGCAGTTGAGCCATCTTGACTGCCAAGAGACGAAACAAATCCATCCAATGTGAACACTGAGTTCCAGAGCAGAATTTATCTACTTTCTCTTCTATTTCTGTTTGTTCTTTCTGGACTAGTGGTAAAAACTGTCAATCGCCGCGGCCCTCGAATGGCCTTCATTGCTTAGGGTTTCACCGATTCACTTTACAAAGTGAATGGAATTGAGAATTCACTTTCAACCATCCTGGTAAATTTCCTTTCTACCCCTCTTCTATTCACGTTATGTTTCTAAAGGGCATATTTTCTTATACTTAGCACAGCTGATTTAACATTTAAATTCTATGATAGTCTGAAGGAGGAATGAGACATTTTGGATGTATTTAGGAAAGAGCATAGGTTAGAATTTTATTTCCAGTTGACTTATACTTAGTGTGGTCTTACTGGCTTCTAGGCAGAGTCTGTCCTGATGGGTTGTTGCTCATGTTATATCAGTTGTGAACAATTTAAGCCATGTCATGAAAATAAGGAAATATTCAGATTTTAATTTTATTTCTGAAGAGATTACCAAACCTAATTTCTCCTCCTCAGGAGTCACAGCCTTGTAAATCCACAGCAGTTAGGATCTCTATGATGTTGCACTCTCACATGCAGAAATCGGAGGTGGTGATCTGAGTAAAAATATCCCTACTGTATTTCAAAACATAAAAGAAGCGCTGAAACTCTATCTGAAAGTGACAGTCAGGATATGGATCCCAAACTAGGAAGACAGAACAAAGATTAGTGTGTATCCATCCTATGAAATTATTAACCAGGGGCACACCTGTCCTGCCAACAACTAATGCCTGGTGTTGGATGGAAGAGGTTACCATGGCACAGGTGGTGGGAAGAGTGCAGAGGAATTGAATGCTTGAGGGACTTTGGAAGCACTGCAATAGGAAACAGAGGACTACCTTGGAGAAATGTGGACCACAAGAGTTTTCCAGGAAGAGGATATTAATGGTCTTTGAAGATATTAATGGTGGGATCATTTTGTCGATGGTGGTACATTTGTACAGAGGAGCAAAGGAGAAGCAGAATGAGATTTCATAAAAGAGCTAGAAAGTAAGCAGTTTAAGGGCCATGCTAGAAAGCTGAGAGTTAATTTTACAAATTCAGGAAAGTCATTAAAGTTTTCAACTCTGATAGGAAACAATCACTATGCACATTTTTGTTGTTGTTGTTCTTGTTGTTGTTGTTGAAAGTTTTGAGAGGTCAGGTTTTCCTGATCAACACTGTGGAAGTGAAGATGCTGTAGCTGAATAGTATCTCAGCAGCACAACTTTGAGGGTTGCATACCTTGTGCTAACAATTTGCCCTGTGCAGCAGGTGCCTTCCATATATGATTTGCTCCTGTCATGGGGAACTGAGATACAGTACATTCCTGTACTACTGAATTATTATAGTATCACCCACAAACAAGCCAGGTAGATTAGAGGGAAAGGAAAGAGCTCAGATTTGTAAAAATCTCCCAATTCTACTATTTTCCGAGCATTATATAAGAAGATCATGTAGGCCATCAACAAACTATGGAACATAATAGACAGTTCAGAGCTGCCAACTTTATGAATTCTCATTGTGAAATATTCTATCAGATAATCAGGCAGCCACTGCTTAGTAACCATTTAGCAGTCAGTAAATGTTTATAAGGGGGGTGGAGCAAGTCAATGGAATGAGCACTATACGAGTCCCACTGTCAGTGAGCTTAATATCCAACTAAAAAGAGAAAAATGCGGAGTTGTTGGGGAAAGAACAAGCACCCACAATGATGTAGTACCTCTTTTCAATATGGCAGGAACTGAGACAAAGGAAATGCTGTGGTTTGAAGTAGCTCAGAAAGATGGCTCTCATGGAGAGGAGGGAATTGAGGAGCTCGGTATGTGAAGGGCCGGTGTGCCAGGTCTGAAGGCAGGAACATCTGGAAGGTGGCACGAGAGGAGGTATTAATCAGTAATAGTCAGCGGACAGTCATTGTACATGTGAGGCTGAGTGTAATTTTGTGGAGACAGCCCACCTGTATAAGAGCGAACACCAGGCACATGTCCACGGGTAATATCATGTATCACAAAACAGCTGTTCAAGAATGAATTTCTGAGTAAATGTGAATAGTGAAGAGCAGACAGAAACCACGGATCACAGCGGTTGTGTAGGCTTGGCCTTTCCGGTAAGGCTGTGTGCTGACAGAACAGCTATGAGTCTGGAAACTTTCTTTGTGAAGAAATGCTCAACCAAGGCTTTCAGGGCTAGACCAAAGGCAGTCTCCTGAGAAACATGCTACACTTTTCCCGAGTGGAAGAAGCTGAGAGCAATCATAAGGGAAGGGTCCCCAGGCAGAGAAGGAGGGCAAGAAAAGGGTTGCAGCAGGCCCTGAAACGCAAGAACTAATTCACATGCGTAAGTCCTTGGAAGATGTGTTGCCACTAAACTCTCCAGTGTGGCTAGTACAGGTCGAGGAGATCTGTTGGCAGATCTCTTTGGGAGCTTCAGCAAACTTTTAACAAGAGAAAAATAAGTAGACATTGTTGGGAGAGGAACTCTGGTAGAGTCCAGCTTCAGGGACATGGGAAATAAGAGGGAAGGATTCCAAGAGCAAGAAAGAGTGGGACGTTATCTGAGGTTTGGAGCTGAAGGCTGTTGGACATGGTGACTCACAAGTGAAAAGACTCCCTTGAAAAACAGGCTTCCTGTTCATCTTTAGCCCCAGATCTTGTCACAGGACCTGCCTGGAAGGCTAGTTAGGTTTCCATTGGCCACCGTGGAAATGAAGGTCACTTAGGATCCCGAGGGATCTTGAGCTGGCTTCATCTACTCATTTCCCGTTCACACGCTGCCTTGTTCCTCATCCTTTGCCACACAGCTGATGTTGGCAGTTTTCATTTCAGGGCCTTAAATGTTTCCATCACTCTGTTTGGTGGGCTTTTCTGAAGCAGCAGGATACAGAGAGATAGTTTGGCCAGATGCAAAGTGATCTTCTTTCTAGGGAGACTTAAAGTGATTTCTTCTGGTCTGTTTATTTTCTTGAGGACTTCCCTGTTCCTGCTTTTTCTTTACCTTGCAATTCAGTAGGAAAGAGATGAAAATGACACCCAATCTCTCCAGGGCCACCCCAGGCAGCACGGTGACCTCACTTTTTGGGGTGTGAGATCGGACTGTGCATACATCACATATGCAGCTCTGAGCTCCCCTCACATTGGCTACAGGGTCCACTGAGAAGGCATCTGTCGTGGAAGTGGCCAACAAGGCAGAGAAAGCATCGCTTCTCCACTTCCCCAGAAACCCATGCACCCCAGAGTGTCTCCCTCCCTTTCCTTCTCTTCTTTCCACCAAACACAGACTTGACCAGAACTGCAACATTTCGAACATAACCCGAGATCTGCCTGAAAATCCTAGTGAAAGACGTCTCATTCCCAGGTGATATAAGCACATCCTGCCTAAGATCTTGGGTCCCCATCCCACCACCCAGATGCTGAAAAGAAATGTCCCCTCACTTAACACTGGAACCTGCACTTGGGGTCTCTTCAGGGGACAAAGAAAGGGGGAAAATTGTTCATATATGCAGAGGCTAGCCTACATGTTCATTAAAGAAGAAGAGCGTGGCTTATTCATTTGTCTTTCATCCTTTTGATTGTTGGCTTTATGTTTATGGCTGTGATGAAGTACTGTGGCTGAACAGGAACCGGAGAAGAGAATACCTGCTGGTGCTCCGAAATGATCTACCCAACTCTGTCATCTGTAACAACCAGTGATAACTCTCTTGTCTTGTAAAAAGGGTTTGTACATAACTTGTACATGGTTTCATTTTGTATTTTTCGCAGATTAAAAATTTATGTATTTGTGTTCTAAAATGAGTGTTTCTTGTGTCTTTGTGTCTTGTGTCTTCATAGTCGTATGGCTGTGACGGCATGGGATACAGTGGTGGCAAAGTCCATCTCTAAATTCTCTTTGGGTTTCTCTCCTCCCTTCTCTGTCTCTCTCCTTCTCTCCTTTTCTCTCTCTGTGTCTGTCTGTCTCTTTCTCTCTTTCTCTATTCTCTCCCTCTTTTTCTCTCCTCTCTCTGTCTCTTTCCTTCTTGCTGTCCCCCCCCCCCCACTTTCTCTCTCTGGTGAGGGCAATCCTGTGGCCTGAAAGCAGCCATGAATTTTCCCTTCCAGCTCCAAGTACAAACATACTCCCCCATATCCAAGGAGCCACTCTGTACCCTGGGCTGCAGTAGGACGCAGAGGGGCAGAGAAACAGCTGCTGGCATTGGGGTGGTGCCCTAGAGCCCTGAGGGTCACACACTGCAGAAGTCTCCGGTTAGCAGCCCTGTACAGAAACAGGCCGTGTTTGATAAGTTCTTGAGAAGCAAGCAGGACCTCACTTCATCCACACAGAGAAGCGGTGTTTCTCATGCCTTTACTTGTCAAAGTCCAGGTTGGCCTGCTGAAGGCTTGAGGCATTCTGCTACCTCCCAGCTACCTCTCCAAAAGGGCCATGGGTGAAACTTCATCTCTAGGAAACAGAGATCTCAACACAGTTTGGGTTTATGTTTTATATCTTTAAAATCTTGTGAATTTGAACTCTTTGGGAGATTGAAGTCCTTAGTCTAAGATTCATTTGCCTTAAAGAAGGGGATATAGAGAGTAGGGGAAATGCCATTAAAGCTAATACAGAAGCTCTTGACTTCCAAACTCAATTCATTAGCAAGGGCTGGTTGTAACCAAAGTTGGTTGTAAGACAAAACTATTTTTCCCACAAGAAATAATGGAAACACCCATAAAACTTTCCATACCTCCCAAAGTACCAAACTACTAACCTTTTCATAATAAAAGAAGGACTGTATAATTTGTACAATTTATCACAAACATCAGTAATTTTCCTAGTGTATTCTAGTCATAACCCAAGTTGTTTATATATCAGGCTGGCTTTAACCCAAGGGTCCACTGTCCATATTATATTTGTAGTGATTAGGATCTATTAATATTTCCTGTACTCTAGATATTATCCTATTCATTCACTTATTTATTAGACAAATAGTAATGCTTCCCCTTCTCCAGTGAGAGCTTGGAGCTGGGGAACATAATAGTATTATGTTTGCAGTTCTCCAGTCTAGGGAGGGGCAGGACCAACAAACAAGCAGGTGGCAGTCACATGTGAAAAATTGATCTGTAGGAGTAAGTAGAGCACACCAGCGGGAAGATGTAAGAGGGCCACTAAGCTATTTAAAGGACAATCCACCAACTGATTGAGACTTTCACAAACAAATCCCCCCTTCTGGCTAGGACAATAGCAGCTCGAATCAGGATTCATTCCTAGGGGTCAGGAAATGCAGGTTTACCTGTCAGAAAGTGCCAATTCCTGACAGTCCTTTGAGCTCCAGTTTCTCAACTTGCCTTCTCCAATATTTGCTAACAAATCTGAATGTTGTTGGGGAAGGTAATTGCGGGGCATATGGTCCCCATTAGCGAGGCAAACTCCACTGCCAAGTTCGGCTCCAAGCGAGCAGTCTGCGTAAAGGATGAAGTACGAGGAGAAGATCGACAGTGACAGAGAAGGCAAATAAAAGAGATGAGACAGTGAGTCACAAAACAGCAGACCCGGCAGACCCAGCACAATGAATGTGGAACATATTCTTCTATTTGTTGAGAAAACAATATATGTGAATTTGTACTAAAATCTCTCTGAAGCTAAAATCAGAGTAGATCATTCACCAAAATCGATGTTAACTGCTCTACAATGTCAGGCAAAATAGATTCTGCCCAGGAGAAAAATGTATGTGTCAGGGGTGACAGAACAGACAGTAAGCTACGGGAGTAAACCCGGAATGACATCAAAATGTAAACATGGACTTAGCACTATTGTAAATGTTACTGAGACTGAGCCTTTGAGAGGAGAAACATAATCTTCTGCTCACTAACAGTGAACATTCTGAAAAGGTACACCCAAATCAGAGAAGATCCCTCAGACCTGGAAAAGATGTTTGGGCGAGGGAGGTTGTGAGGCCTCATAGGCTGAAAGCAATTCCCCGACCCGTGGGTACTGCCTGAGCCCAGGCTCAGCCTGGTTCAAGGGCTGCTTCCTTCTGCAGAGTTCGTGTGACCTTCTCCCTGTCAGCCACTCGACACTCCTGGGTTTTCAGTCCGTGATGATCTCAACCTGCACTGAATTAGGTACTTTAAATAAGAAGTTAGAATTAGGTCTTTCCAAAAATAGTCAACATAGTTGTTTTGTTTTAAAAATGAACAATTTCTTTCCTGTACATTTTGTTTTTGGTTAACACACTGTTTAATTCTACTGCACACTACAAGTACAAGATAGATGAGGACTGCTGGTTAGATCAGTTAGGGAATCGCAAGGACAGAGTGGACAAACCAATTTGGCCTGCAAGACATGGATGGCAGTGGACGACAGGGAACAGTTAGAAAGGTTCCTGAGTAGGGAAATCAGACAGCTGCTAATCCAGCTGGTAGACAAGTAGTGATTGGTGAAGAGAGATTTAATTGGAAACCACTTTCAGTATTTATCTTTGGACATTAATGAATTTATTAATCCGTAGCAGAGGGGACCAGGTGGTAATCCTTTAAAAAGAAGGTAGAATTAAGCATGTGAAAGTTGCTGCTACACTTTGTCTCAAAAGCCAAAAGGAAACTGGAGCATTAAAAAAAATAGTTTTACTGAAACCCAACTCTGCTGGTTCACTTATGCATTGTTTGTGGCCGATTTCTCCCCGAAATGGTGGAGTTGAACTGTAACAGAGACGACACGGCCTGGAAAGTCTAAAATATTTATTATTTACCTTTTTAAAAAAGTATGCTGACTACTGTTCTATACTACAAAGAAGGAGAAAATAAAAATGCATAATAGGATTCAATCTGCATTAAACCATTGATATATCTACACTTTCAGTATCACGTGGAAGGAAAGTCATAAAGACTGATTATCAAGTTAGGCAGAAATATTGTGGAACCCACGAAAGACTTTATCACTTTATGCCTTTTTGTTTTCTTCACCTTTGTATTGGTAAAACACACATGACTTCTATCATTAGGAAAAATTGATAGGCTTAAGTGGCTTTGTTAGTCTGGGAATACTGTTTCAACCTTAGAGACTGATAGGTTTGCCGTTTCACAACAGTCAATGTAGCGTTTCTCCGTCAAAATGCCACACTCATGGCTCCCTGTGTTGGGATGCCACACTCCTTCCCACAACCCCTTGCGCTCTCCAGGAACAAAGTCAAAATGGCCAGTTCAGCCAGAGATACTCCTCCTCCCCTTTGACCGTTGATGTCATTACACGGTCATGGAGAGATCCACCAATTAGAGAAGTGTATAGTACCTTTCCACGTCCTGTTCCCTTATTCCCGCCCCGGAAGCTATATAAGATGCTTACAAGCCTTTGCTGCCCTCAGTCATGCGACACGCCCTTATGTAGAGTGGCTTCAGCTGGTTACTTTCCCCCAATAAAGCCTGCTACAGACCCTTGGGTCTCGGCAACCTTTTAAATTTTCTATCATATGGTGCGGAGCCTCAAAAGGAATAGTGGTGGGATTTAGGATGATCCCCCTCCTGGGTTCAACTAGCCTCTCAGCCTCCCTTTCCGAACCAGCGGTGCGAGTTGTTCTCGGGACTTTCTACTTGTGGTTGCAGACCTTGCATCCACACACCGGCCATTTTGGGGTGACTGTTCCTGAGTCTCCTGCTTTCTCTGTGAGTCCTCCGACCTTTCTTATCTTATTTTAAAACCCTAGTACCAAGCGGGATGGACTTCCTACTATCTCTGCCACTACTGTTACTGCCACATCCTCTGTGGCCCCAGGTGTCCTTTGTGGGCCCAGGCTGTATTACTATGTTCCCTGCGGATTCGTGTTTGCCAGCTGCTCACTAGGTCACAGGTCGCGTCAGGTGAGGCTTCTCCCTGCTTTGCCTCCTGGCTGTTGTCCCATTTCACCATCTACTAGGGATAGCCAAACTCAACCAGATCGATTGTTGGGTCTGTCTGTGTCTCTCGCGTGCTCTCTTTTCTCTTTGTGGAGACCTAGGCTACACCCCACTTTCCCTCCATGCCATGGGAAACTCTATCCACACCGCCCCAGAATTCGCCACTCTGGTGTCTTTAGCTAATTTTAAACCAATAGGTCATTATCTGGACGTAAAACCTAAACGGCTAATTTTGTTTTGTAACCAGACTTGGCCATGTTACCAGCTAAACAATGGATCTAAGTGGCCTGAAAATGGCACTTTTAATTTTAATACCCTTTTTGACCTCAACAATTTCTGTCATTGCACTGGCAAGTTCTTTGAAGTTCCCTATGTTCAGGCTGTCTTTTTCCTCTGTACCTGACTTTATGCACTAACTCTCCCACTTCTTAGCTCTAACTAGCCCTGAAAAACTCCCTCTCCTTATAAATTCTTTTCAACCTTCTGACTGTGCCTCTCTGCACATGTGCACCCCCCACCCCCTACACAATCTTTCTTCTGCTTATCAAAGCCCTTCTTCCTCCACATCCTCTCCCTTTAGCCCCTCCTCTCCCTCTGGCAGCTCCCCTCCAGCCCTTCTCCCCCACCCCATCCCTTTCTTTGGCTCTGCCCCACAGCCACGCCCAAGTCCCACCCCAGCCACGCCCATGTCCCTACTCTGCTGCCATCATTTTTTAGTACTCCTCTCCTTGCAGGCCTTCTCCTGCAGTTCTCTTGCATGCAGATGCCTCTGTTTTTCACTCTATGTTGCTTTCCTCCAAAACTGTACATTTACTTTTCCATGAAGTAGTGGGGTCTGAATATCAGGTCCAGGTCCATGTTCCTTACTCCCTCTCTGACATGTCTTTCACTGAGAGGAGATTAGGCTCCTTCACTGCTGACCCTGATAATTATGTTAAGAAATTTTAAACATTGCTTGGTCCTATGATCTCATTTTGCAGGACCTTAATGTTATTCTCACCACTACCTTGTCTCCCGAGGACAGGGAGAGAGTCTGGACAGCAGCACAACAAAAGGCAGAAGAGGACCATGTCCTCAACCTGAACAAGCTACCGACTATTGAGGTTGTTCTCCAACAGGACCCTCATAGGCTCTATCAGCCCGACTGTCCACATGTGGCACTCCGAGATGCTATCATTGAACGTCTTGTAGAGGGCCTCTCTAGATCAGCCAATAAGGCTGTGAGTTATGATAAACTGAGGGAAACTACCAGCAAATGGATGACAATCCTGCTGAATTTTCATCCCACCTTTCAGCAGTTTTTCATGAATATACCCAGCTTGATCCCTCCACATCAGCTGGAGCAGCTCTTCTTAATGGGCACTTTATTTTAGTCAGCTCTAGACATTAAAATAAAATTGAAAAAATTAGATGAGGAACCCCAAACATCCCAGAAGGATCTTCTCAATGTAGCATTCAAAGTTTATAATAACAGAGAAGAAGAATAGTTAGGCCAGATTGGAAGGGACAAAATTACATATCACATGCTAGCTGTTGCCTTTCAAGCTCACTACCCACAGAACAATGTTCCACAAGGTATTGCTCATGTTCCACAGTCTAGTTGTCTTTTATTTTGAGACAGGGTCTTGCTTTTGTAGTGCAGGCTGGCCCTGAGCTCAGCCTTGAACTCACAGCAGTCCTCCTGCCTCTGCCTCCTGAGTGCTGGGATTACAGGCATGAGCCACCATGCCAACACTGTGGTACATGATACTGATTGCTGGTGGGTAGGAGTCACCATGACCAGCATTGTTGTATGTGGTTACCGGGGATCAAACCCGGGCCATTGCAATTACAAGCGTCAATTACAATTACAGGCGTCAGAACCACTGAGCTAAATCCCAGGCCCCAACAGTCTAGTGTTTTTAAGAGCACTAATTAGGATGAGATGGGTGGCTCTGAGTTGAGGATATAAGTGGGTATGGCACCTATACCCTGCTTCAACTGTTCCCAAATGGGACACTGGGCTCATGAGTACCCTAATCCTCACCCTCTACTGAGTCCATGCCCACATTGCAAACAGGGAGGACATTGGGGAATCAACTGTCCTTTTCACCAGAGAACAAGATCAACACTCTCCCCTGTAGCCATAATGGCTCAACATACTCAAAATCCTCCTGTGTCAGAACTTCTGGGCTTGTTTATTGAAGATTGACAATGCCCAGGGTCTATGGCCCCCACAGAGATCACCCATGGAGAGCCCAAAACAATGATCCTCATCTCCAGTAAGCCGATCTCTTTCTTATTAGATACAGGGGCCACTTACTCGGCTATTCAAATACTCCATCCCAACTTTACCAGCCTCAACTTCCATCAGGGGAATGTCAGGTACTGTGTTGCAGCTCTTAGTCATACTGCCACCATTATGCACTCTCTGTCAGGTACACTTCACACACCATTTTCTAGTCATATCTCACTGTCCAGCTCTAGTTTTAGAGAGAGAGATCCTAGCAAAATTTAAAACAGTGGTCACCTTATAATTGCCAAAAACAGCTCAGGCGTCAGGCTTTTTATTTCTTTTGCAAGCCGCTCCAGATACTCTCCTTATTTCTACTCCCCTACCTGACAAGAAGCTCTTTCCTATCTCCCTGATCTTGTTAATCTATATGTGTGGGACACTGTTCAGTTCTCTGTTACAGTTCTGTAATATGCAGGATTGAATGGGGTACTACAGTAGTTGAAAGTGTTGCACTAATTCCGTACTGGGGATTAACACACAGCAGGTTAATTTTATCACAGGGCACAGGACAGACAGATATGGACACATCCTTAACTCAGGAAACTCTGAAGCCCTTAATTAGGTTTACAGCACAATACTTACTTTACTGCTTTGTAGACTATTTCCCAAGTAGGCTAACATATCTACATTCTTTCCAGGTGAGTCCAGCCCTTAGAACCTTGTAGCCATGGCAGTGAGAAATGTGTTAGGTGCCACATGCACAGGGGATGAACTAGAAACATTCCCAGATAATGTTTTGGCTATTTCAGTGTTGTGAGCAGTGACTAAAGCTTTCTGAATGTTCTGGTAAGAGTAGCCCTGACTCATGAGGTTCTTGATTGCACTTGAGAGCCTCAGCAATGGGATAACATCACGCCTAGCCTGGGCAGCTTTGCAAGAGCCTTCCTCAAGATGAACTGTGAAAGGGGCTGATAGCGTAGTTGTAGAGAATTTGTCTAGCATGTGTGAAGCCTTAGATTCAAAACTCAAGGGATGAAAAAAAAGTATGATGAAAGATAGAAGGAAAAAAATAAGGAAGGGAAGAGAAATGGGTAAAAGAAAGGAAAAGAGAAAGTGGGAAGAAATTAAGAAAAAGGAAGAGACAGAAGGAGAGGGAAGAAAGGAAGAGAAAGGGAAGGAAGAAGGAAGGAAGAAGCTGACATTGTGGTTCAGTGGTAGAGCAAGTGTGTAGCATTCATGGAAAAAGAAAGAAGGTGTCTGTTTTTATTTTTAAGGAAATCCTTATAGTGTAAAACACCTAAGGAGATGGCTGACAACATTTTTAGTCGTTTTCACCAGTAGCAGCTGTGGTGTGTGCAAATCCAGAACAGTTATCAATACAGATGTGGACATACTTGAGCCTCCTGAATGCAGGAACAGGAATAACACCCACCTGCCAAAGAGCATTAGTTTTTAGTCTATGGAAGTTTACCCCTGGGGATTGCAAAGGCCCTATGGGTAAAAGATGATCACAGGTAGCACATGTCCAAATGATTTGTTTACTTTGTTCTCTAGTTATGGATGGAAACATCTGAGCAAGACTGTGGGCAGATTGACAAAAGATTTTATGACTATTAATAGCAAGCCAGATAATGGACATGGGGTGAGCAGCGACAGCCTCATTAATGAGCTGGTTACCCCAAGGCTAGTGGTCTGGGCAACCCTGAATGTGACTGGACATGTTGACTGTACAAGGTTTGATAGTGTGCCTCTAATAGCTGTTGTGTTTTTATCAATAAAGCATCCAAGGGATTATCTGGAAGGGGCTTAAATATAACATGAGGCAGAGTGGGCAAGAGGGCAGCACAGTAGGCACTGTCTGTAAAAAGGTTTAAGGGCTTATCAGATAGGTATTCTAGTGCCAGGGCAATAGCAGCAAGTTTTTTTTTTTTTTTTTTACTTGAGAGGACCCAAACCGAGTGTCATGTATCTTAAAGATAAGACTTTGAGCATCATCTGGATCAATTGTGACAAAGCCATATTTGGTGGGGCTTCCATGAATAAATATCAAGGGGGCCTTTGAAATAGCTTGGGTGACTATAGAATTGAAAAAATTCAAGAGGTAAGCCTTTGAGGCCTTTTAATATTTTATGTTTTGGAGAGTAGTTACCTCTCTGACTTGGAAATCTGGCAAAGGATATATTTAAAAGGACATGCAATCCTAGCAGATGGAGTATAGCTTCTGAATCTCAGGGTAGGATGATACTAGAAGGCTCATGTCCAAAGACCTGCAAGGCCCTCTTTCTCAATCTGAGAAATCATTTTACTCTCAATCATTGTATTCTCAAATCTCAATCATTTTACTCATAACCGTAATAGGGTCACAGATTTTTTTATTTGTCAAGGTGGATGACCAGTGTAACCACTTGATTGGGCCTTGATCTTGCCACAAGCACACCAGGGGCACACAAGGAGTAAGGTGAAGAGTCAGTCCTTGTACTGGCCTAGTTGAGTCTAGCCTAGCAAATACCATGCTGAAGTTCTGTGTTAACTAGCTGTGGCGCTGCTTATGCTGGATTATCTAATTTTCTCCGAGATATAGGGTAAGTGTCTCCATGAAGTACTCAGAAAAGAGGCTCCAAGGTGTAAGTGAGAATCTTGAGCCAGAGTCAAATGTGGTTGATTTGTCCCAAGGTGTGTTGTAACTCAGTGAAGTAAGACACTTAGGGAGGATAATCTAGGGAACCTTGGGAGATGTGCAAGTTAACTCAATATTGACTCCTAAGAAAGACATGGGACAGATTCTTTGGATCTTATTGGATTGAATGTTGAATCAGCTTGTTGTAAAGTAGTAATGACCTGGGTTAGAAGTACAGTGAGGTCACTGAGAGCAGAGCAGGCTAGTAAAATACCCATGTAATTATGAAGCTGGAAGGGTTTGTCACTCTTTACAGATGACAGTGTCTGGGCAACAGTTATCTGACATATGGCTGGGCTATTTTTCATGCCTTATGTAGGATGCACCACTAGTATTGGGGCATAGGCTGACTACTATTTGTAACTGGCACTGAAAATGCAAACCATTTTTTATTGGCAAGATGGAAAAGAAGCAATCTTTAATGTCAATAGAGCACAGAAACATATTCATGGGAATAGCTAATAGGAGGGGGAACCCAGCCTGTGATGTTCCCATGTCCCAAATAGTGGAACTGATCACCCTTAAATCATGTAATAGGCAATATTGTCTTGGGTTCTTTTTCGGGATAATGTATACTAGAGTACTAGTTGATGGTTCAATGTGTTTAAGTTGCAGTTGTTCTTGTATTAACTCTTGAAGCACTGTCAATTTGTGTATTGGTAATGGCCACTGCTCTACCTAAATAAGATTATCATCATACCACTAAACTGAATGGGCAGATCGAGCAGAGAATATGGAGGGACAGTGCTTATCTAGCATATCATCATGAAAGGCATTATTAGTGGTAATCACTGCATCCATGCTTTCTAATAAATCCCTGCCTAGCCAGTTGTTGAACAAGTCAGATAATATAATAGGGCAAAAGGCACCTTTATGCCCATCTAGGTGTGATGATGGTATCGGTTGGGCAGTGGTAGGTGACAGCTGAGTTCCCCCAACTCTCATTACTGCCCAGGAACCAAGTTCCAGTGGGGGGAGGGAATTGCTTTTCCTCTCAGGATAGTTTAGCTTGCCCTGGTATCAATGAGCATTTGAAATTTTTTCCCAGGACAGAACAAAGTCAGTCTAGGCTTAAACATGTCAATTGAGGTGTTCCACATTGCTTTGTAAGGCTGGGTAGCAGGTGTCAATTGATTAGAAATGTTTAGGGAATCACTCCCTTTTAACAGGACTGGGAGTTGCCCCCTTTGAAGTTTAAAGGCTCCTTACCATGAAGAATATCCTTGTAGGGAGGGGGGTGTCATTCTTAAGATATTTAGAATAGTAGTCTCTTTTCCAATGATATCCTTTTGACACCTGGGACAGAGCATATTAGGGTGTGTTTGCCCATCAATGGGACCACCTATGTTTGTTGGACATTGTTTTTTGTATGACTTGGCTGGTTGTAGACCCACCAGAGTGGACCAAGAGTTTGGCTAGGCTGTTGAAAGGGACCCATAGCCATAAAGGCTTGGGAAGTGGCAGCAGCCAAAGTCTGATTGGTATATTTAGGGGGTGCCAATATCCTTAGTTCAAAGGATCCAATCATCTAGAAATTTAACTTTTATGGGTGTTATAAGGTTTTTATAACATTGTGACACCCTTCACAAATCAGTTCTCTAGTTGAGGCTCGTTGAGCATCAGGGTGTCTGACCTTTGGTTGAACTGCTGCTGTGACCCTCTGACAGTAATCAGGGAAGGATTCATTAGGCTTTTGAATGAGTTTACTGAAGGAGGGGGCCCCACTTGCCATGGGCATGTGTCACCAGGCTGACAAAACATAGTTAGGCACATGGTCATAATAGACACCTTGTTGTTATGCCTGTAGCAGGATATCAGCATAACGCCCTCTTCTCCTAAGCATAGCTGAGTTAATTGGGACCCCGGTAGAAGTATTTCTGGTATCTTGTTTACATTGCTCTTGTACGTAGCTTTAAACATGAGAAAATCTACAGGGGCCAAACAAATGTGAGCCATGTCATACCAAACTTTTGGACAGTTCATATTATAGGCAAAATTGTCTGATAGCTGTTGCACATAAGGTCTTTGGGGCCCATGATCTTGAACTGCTTGCTGGAATTCCTTTCACACCTTAGGAGAATGGGGAACCCATGGGGGAACTCCAGGTCCACCTGTTGTAGGCCTATATGGGATTTTGTTTGGTTTTTCCTCTTTTAATGTTTTCTGAAAGAATGAGTTATTAGCATTAAAGTTATCTGCTTTGGCGAGATCAGAATCATCTGTATCAGAGGAGGACGAAGAGGAAGAGAAGCAGGATGAGTAAGATGGCAGTGCGCATACTGGAGACCATCATGTTGGACAGGAAGACCCCTCCTCTCTTACAATGACATTTTTCCAGGCGGCAGTGGGGAGGGTGTTAGATGGGTGAAAACGGAAGGAGGCTCATCCTTCTCCACAGGTGGGGCTGAGGGTGCTGCAGAAGAAGGTGGAAGTTAAAGACAGTGCCATTTTTGAGTGCTGCTTGGCCTTTGCCATCTTGTGAGACACTTTCTTTGTCTTGTTTAGGGGCTTATGACACTCAAACCTCAGAGGTCTTGATCATGTGAGGGTCAGGGAATTGGATAATTGCAGAGGCAATGGGGAAAATATTTAAAGGATGAGTGATCTCTCTCCCCTCTTCTCTGTGTGCTGGGTATTGCAAGCCATACACTCCTAGACCTCAACTTTAAAGACATCTGCGGCTTCCATCCAAGAGGAAGTCTGAAGAATCATTTCTCAAAACTCAAGTAGGCATTCACCTGATAAATGCATGCCCCGAGTTTTGAATAGGGCCTTCAGTAAAACTGTCTGAGCATCCTTGTCTTGGCGAGGGAAACTACCCATTTTTAGAGATCATTCACCTGACACACTTCAATATTTACCCAATATGCACAGATCCTACACTGGGTGCCAGTTGTTGTTGGCCACAGAAGTGGTATGAGGGAGTAGGTTCGGGAGGGTGAGGGGCAGAGTCACCAGACAGACTCCAGGGAGGTTTCAGTGAGCACTTCTGTTTTTATTGCAAGATAACACAGACATATAGATAGCAAGGAGTGGGTGTGGCTAGGAGCACACAGCGATTATAGGGTAACATCTGATTGGTGGATTATAGCATGTTGCCTTCTATGGTTAGCTCTTGGGTGAGCAAACGAGTCATGACCCAGGAGGAACAGGTGGCCTTCAAGGAACTATAGGCCAGTTTCAACACATGGGAGGGAGCATGCTTGAATTCCTTTGGGCATCTTACAGCTTGCTATGAGACATACTTGCAGTGTACTTGACCCAGCCAGACTTGAGTTTCTCCTTCAATCTGTCCTTACCTGTAATAAGTGAGACCCTATACTTCTACCACTTCTGGCTGAGATAGCTGTAGCAGAAGGCTTAACTACAGGTGCCTCTGCCCTAAGCCTAGGACAAAATTCCAACCGGAAGGTTCTGGTTTATGGTGAGATGGTTTTGGCTCTTGGAGCTTCTGGTTCCCTTGGATTCTACCTAGTATAGGACCACTCAGTGTTACTGGCATAATTTTGAGCTTTGGACCCTGCTTATTCTGCTGCTTTCAAAATTTTTTACAGGAGCACATGCATGCTTTCACTAACCAAACCTGGATAGAGCTGTTCATGGCTGGCTATCAACTTGTAAACTGTGTTTCTGAGCCTGTTGACACTACCTCCATCTAAGCCTATGGACACTACCATCACTTAAGCCCAATTTACCCCACTTAAGCTTGCCAACACTACCTCCATTTAACACCTACCCCCATCATCTATGTTCAGGAGGAAGAAGTTACAGAAAAAGAGACCTTCAGCTCTTTTCCATAAAACAAAAGGCAGGAATGATAGTTTTGCCAGTTCAGAACAGAGTTAGTGTAGCATTTCTCTGTCAAAATGCCACACTTGTGGCACCTTGTGGTGGGATGACACAGTCCTTTCCACAGTCCCTTGTGCTCCCCAGGAACAAAGTTAAAATAGCCACTTCAGCCATAGACACTCCTCCTCACCTTTGACCCTGGATGTCATTACCCTGTCATGGAGAGATCCACCAATTAGAGAAGTGTGTGGTGCCTTTCCATTTCTTATTCCCCTATTCCTGCTCCAGAGGCTATATAAGATGCCAGCAATCCTTTGTTCATTGCCCTTCAGCCATGCTATTTGCTATGGTATAGAGTGGCTCTGGCTGGTTACTTTCACCTAGTAAAGCCTGCTACTAACACCTAGGCCTTGGTAACCTGTTTAATTTTCTATCATAGACTATCAGGGTCAGCGTCTTATAGTCGCCTCAGGGATGGTTTCTTGATCACTGTTTACTGTGGTTGCTGAGATCCAAGTGTGCTGAACTAGCAAGCCTCTATCTAATTCCACACCTCACTGTTTATCCTGTAACTGCATCTCAAGCTCCAACCCAACATCCTCTCTGCACCACTGAAAGAGGCTATAGCACTGAGCTCCCCAGCTCCAAGCCTCTGCACACTTTCCTCCTTACCCCTCTACATAGATACCCTAGTCTGAGGCTTGGTTTCATTCTCTTTTCCAAGATCTATTTTTTTGTCAAGACATTTTCCCAAGACAAAATATGCCTTCCATGGATCTTTTATCTATTAGTTCAAATAATAATAATTTCACACATTTTAATATGTCATGTGGACTAACACATATGTTTTAAAGGTATAAGATGTTCAAACAATAAGAGCAGATCTCATCTTTAATTTCTTAGACAGTTCATTCACCTCCCTAGAGACAACCATGGTTATATTTTATTTCTCTAACTTTCCAGATATCTACATATAAAAGCGTAAGCCAAACAGCATGCTACAGTATGTGCAGTCTAAGGAACCTTTTAGAAATTTTATAATGTGCAGATTATTTTTGTCTTTCCATCAGTCTCAGCGCTGCATAGCATTCCATACAAACAGGAACTTATCAACCATATGCTAAGTTGCAGTCAGTCTTCTTGTTTGTTTTATTGTGTTGTGAGTGTGTGTTTTGTACTGGAGACTGAGCCCAGGGCATTTATACCAGGCTTTTCACACAGACCTTTCTCCAGTCCTTTATTATGTTTCATCTTTAAAGTAGAAACTCATTAAGTTGTCTAGGCTGGGCTTGAACCTGTGATCTTCCTGCCTCAGCCTCCCAGAGTGCAGAGGTTACAGGCATGTGCCATCGTGCCCTGCCTATCTTTTACTATTTTACCCAGAGCTTCAATGAACATCTTGTGCATATATCTTTGTATACAAAACCTAACACTAGGACAAATCCCTAAGGAGGGAAATTGCTGATTTAAAAATATTTCAAATGTATTTGATGTTGCCAAGTTGCCTCTCAAAGAAGATATCTTAAATCACAATTTTACTAGCTGTCATGGATCCCTGGTTTTGCATATTCTCTTCAAAACAATGAATGACATTAAATAAAATGCTTTTGACTGTTTGACTAAAAAATAGCCCTGGAAATTAAAAGTCAAAAGTTGAACTAGGCATAGTGTTGACTAATTCAGCAGCTCAGCAGAACGAAAGGACTTAGGCCCTTTCCATTTTTATGTTGTGCTTATTGCACATGTTGGCAGAATCCGTGGCCATGGTCAAGTATGGCTCAACTATTTCAGTGGTCGCACACACATGCAGCAGTGTCCTATTGAAAGGAGGACTTTTTTTCTCGAGGGTTTTTATCTTACAGACGAAACACCATCTGGAGCCACTTAACTACCTTTCCTGATGTGCCAGTATTAGACAAGGGTAGGATCATCTCTGCTGGTACATGGCGAGGGGTGTGTGTGTGTGTGTGTGTGTGTGTACGTGTGTGTGGATGTTTAGCTAACAAAGAAGGAGGAATGGTCACAGGGCAGGCCAGTGTCCCATCTGAGAGCTGAGAGCTGACAAGTGGCTTTCCACTGTCACATTTCAATGATTAAATTATGAGCAAAGTTAAACATCTTTTCAAATGCATTGCCAATTTTTCCATTTATGTTTATTTTATTGAGCCTCTTGTATAGTTTATTTTAAAATCATTCAGTTCTTTCATTTGTTAAATTTCTGTTGAAACACTCGTGACGTTCAGCTTCCCTCCTCTTTTGCACCCTCTGGAATTGATGTTCTGCCTGATCTCACTGAAGAGATGTGAGTGCCCAAGTGGGTACAGTTAAGGATGGAGCTGAGGACTGTGATGTGTAGATCAGGTCTTCTCTCAGCTCACCAAAACCCCAGCAACTCCCATCAAAGAAAATAGCCCTTTGAACGGAAGTGGTGCTAGCGGTACTGAAAACAAACTACATGCATCCTGATATTTCAGAACACGCTTCACACAAAGCAAAGGAAACACAGGTACATAGTAAACAATAATCAAGAGAGGCCGTGAAAATAGAAAAGGTAGAAAATATGATGGCAAATCTGAGACAGAGAGAGATCTTGCCTAGTATGTTTAAGGTCCCGAGTTCCATGTGAGCACAAAAAGAGTCGGACAAAATTGGTTTAAGGAACAAGAGAAGCTAGCCATAGTAGCTTGTAGCTATTGATTAGACATAGTAGTCTAAGAACAGATAGATCCTGGTGAGCCAATCAGGACAGAGTTTTCTTTGTGGGAGCGTGTACTTTTAGGAAATAATTATTTCAGTGCAACTCTAGTTACCTCACCAGAAGTAGGGAAATGTCTCCTAAAGTGAGAGAGGAAAATTATACTCTAAAACAATCATCAATTCATGCCACGAAAAAGCCTAAGCAAAATACATGTTGACTAAATGTGGCAATGAGTTTTAAATTTGATTTCTTTTTTTTTTTAAATCATGAAATTTAATGAATTAAATTTTAAGAAAAGAAAAAGCATATGATTATGATGAGTGCAAAGTCTTTGAAAAAGTCATCAATCATTTTTTTAAAGTCTCAGCAAACTAGGAAAAATGTTCATAAACTGAGGGCATCTAAAAAAGTTGGCAGTAAGCATGTTAACATACTGTTAAAATATGAAATTATTTAAGATACACTAAGAAACAGTTTTTATTATGAATAAAAGAATAATTTGCATAAGTCTTAACCAGTAGTTTTAAAAAAAAGGAGAGAGGAAGTTTCGGAGGGTGGGAGGGAGGGAAGCTATCTTAGGAAGAAAGAAAGAAACCACATCTTGGGTTATATCTTGGGACTTTTCTATTGAATTGTAAGGGCTCTTTATATGTTCAGGCTACTCATCCATTATCAGATTGTAATTTTCTAATATTTCTCCTACGATAAAGGTTGCCTTTTCACTCTGTTGCTTATGCCATATTTTAAAAGTTTCAACCACATTATAGCAAAAATCAGCACACCATTCTTTTGTATGTTTGGAGAGTATTCCATCTGTATTTGTGTAATGTAAAAAAATATATATGTGTGTATATATGTATAAATAGAAATATATATACACATCTATACACATATATATGTGCGCCTAGGAGTAGAATTGCTGGATCCCATGGTAACTCTATGTCCGACCTTTTCAGAAACGCTCCACAACCTTACCAACACTATTCTGCTTTTCATCACAGACATCCTAATTGATGTGCATTGGGGCTCTGAGGACATAAACTAGGGTATCTTTAATGTGCTAAGGGGCCATTTGGTTACCTTCTTTGTAGAAGTATATATATTTAGATTCTTTGCTTATTGTAAATGGATTTCTGTTGTTTAATTGTAGTAATTCTTTATATCATAATACAAAGCTTTTATCAAATAATTGCTTTGCAAAAATGTTCTACAATACTATGGTTATCTTTTCACTCACATAATAGTATTTGTTGATAAGAAGTTTTCCAATATTGATGAGTCTATTTATTATTTCTCTGCTTGCTTGTGGTTTGGGTACTATTCCTAGGAAAAAAAAGGCCTAATCCAAAATCAGGAAGAATTACCTCTAGGAGTCTTACATATTTCTTTTTCTGCTTTGTATTCTTCATTTTATGTCTTTGTCTTTTTGCTTCTTCACATTTTCTTTACTGTTTTCCTTTGTATTAACCATATTTTTATAACATAGTACTTTTCAGTTATTTTCTTAGTGGTTAATGTAGCTTATAATGCATATCAGAATTAACCTAATTCCAATGAGATATAAAAATATTATTGGTATAGAATTCTATTCTCATGTTATTACTCTATGTATGTTATATCAGTATGTGGTTAACAATTCAATTGCTAAGTTGTTATGCTACTTAATATATTGTGTGTTTCTTAAGCATAGAGATAAAATAACAACCAATTACATAGTTTTAAAAAAATACTACCTTCATATTGGTCCTTTCTGATTTGTTAATTTGTTTTTACTTTTACTTTAGTTAATATATGTTGTCATTTCTCTATTCTAATATAGCTTTATTTCAGGTTGCTTCTTTTTGGTTTTTATTATCCAATATATTCTATTTCTATATCTGCTCAATATGCAGCTTTATACATACTACTTTACATAGTTATTTAAAAAATTAGAAGAAGAAATTCCAATAAATATGTATTTATACAAATTACCTATCACAGTGCTCCATTTTTCATCTTGATTTTAATTACTGTCTAGGATCACTTGCTATCAACTTAAAGAAATTTCCTAAAGTAAATCTTTTAAGTTCAGAAATCAACAAATTCTTTATGCTGTGTTTATCTGGTAATGTAGTTTTTCTTCCTTTCTGGATAATTTAGCTGGATAAATGATACTTATCAATTATTTTTCTGTCAGCACTTTCAATATGTTCATCTCTGAGTATGCATAGAGGATTGGTTCTAGCACCTCCTATAGTTATGACAATCCACAGAGAAAGAACCACAGTCCTTGGGTTTAACCTACAGCTATCCCACCCACACTTGATATCATCCCTAGATTACATAAAATACCAAATAGCAAATACAGTCCAAAGCTAATATGAACAGTTGATCACCACCTTGTTCAGGAAATATGGACAAGAAAAACAGTTTGTACATATTCAGTATGAAGCACTTAAATATTTTTTATCCTTAGTTGGTTGAATCCATTGGTAACTGAATCCACAGATACAGAGAAACAACTTCACTTGATCCGCACTACCTACAGCTTTTGTGGTCTCTGATGAGAAGCCAGCTGTTAAACAGGATCTCCAGTAGGTAAAGAGCAGAGTTTCTTACTGTTCTCAAGATTTTCATTTTCTAACCATGTGTTGGATGGTACATGCTGATAATCCCTGTTTCTTGGGAGGCTGAGGCAAGAGTATCATCATTTCAAGACCAACTGGGCCAGCCAGCAACACCCCGTCTCTTTTTGTCTTTCCACATTTGATTTCGATGTATCCTGCTTGATGCATCTTTATTTATACCCATCAGAGTACATGGGAGTTCCTAGATGTATACATTAACAATTTACTAAAATTCGGTGAATTTCCTGGCGTTATTTCCTCAACATTCCTGCTCCACTCTCTCTTAGACCTTAGGGTGCCGTAAATATCTCAGACTACGTTCATTTTCTTTCTTTTTCTTCCTTTGCTGCCCATCATTTTTTTTCCAGTACCAATGGGTATTAAATTGAACCTAGGACTTTTGTAATGACCTACTTCACCATCCCTTTTCAATTTAATGTAACTTTGTATTTTGATCTTAGGGTCTTGCTGCATCACTAAGTTGCCCAGCTGGGTTTAAGCTAGTGGTCTTCCTGCCACAGCCTCTCAAGAGTACTACTCGCTTTTCAGGTGTGAACTATCACAACCAGCTTCTTATTTTCCATTGTATTGCATCATTTTCAGCAGTCTACATTCAAATGTAATGTTTCTTCTGTCAGTTCCAATCTTCTGTGAGGTCCTCATGAATTTTTCATTTCTGATTTTGTACGTTTCCACTCAAGAATTTTCAATTGGTTTTTCTCTTTCAAAAACATACACTGTCATGTACACTGTCCTTCAGCATTTCTTCTTTTAATTGAAGTTGTTTATGACAGCTGCTCTGAAGTCATCATCTAAGTCCACATCTTAGCTTGTTTTCAAGAGTTTCTATTGCTGCCTTCCCTTGTCTGTGTTTTACTTTTCCCTCTCCCTCTGTCTGTCTCATAATCTTTGTTGAAAGTTGGAAATTTTCTATAAATTACTATAACAACTCAAGGTATATTTTTTTCTGAGGCATACTTTGTTATAATTATTAATCTTTATCATTTTATATACTATAAAACTAAGAAGAGTAGAGATCAGGTACATATTTATTTAGCTTTTTTTTTTAGGTTTTTTGAGACAGGGTCTCACTTTGTAGTTCATGCTGGCCCTGAGCTCAGCCTCCAACTCACATCACAGCAATCCTCCTGCCTCTGCCTCCCGAGTGCTGGGATGACAGGAGTGAGCCACCATGCCCGGCACTGTGGTATGAGGTACTGGTTGCTGCTGGGGTGAGTCTCCACACCCAGTATTGTATATGATTAACCGGGGATTGAACCTGGGCCCTTGCGCTTGCAAGACAGGCGCTAGAACCACTGAGCTAAATCCCCGGCCCTATTGTCTCATTTTCACTCTGTATTCTCATGCTATGTTAATGAACTGCAGAGGAAAGGGAAGAAAATTTCTCTTTATGGAAGTATTAGAGTTTGCATTAAAGGAATGGAAGAATATAGCATTTTGCAGGACCATGTGAATAATGAATTTAAAGACTGAGCACCTACCACTAAATCACAAGGAACCAGACAACGAGACATTATGATGGGAAAACAAAACCAACCCTGTGGCTTGTGAACATAACTGGCAGTTTAAAGGCATGTAACAATTAATATCATGGAGATGTAATTAGCAACATCCAGTCTGGAGAAATTCGACAGGAAAGAATATCTGATTTTCTTAGTGAAAAAATGGGAAGGGAATGTATAAAATGAGAAACACGTGGAAAATACCTACCAATGGTAATAGGTGGTCCTTATTTGGCACTGGTTACTACACACCAGTAAGAAAGTTTATTCTCTGCATCCAGGGAAACTGAGACAAGAGGATCCCAAGTTTGAATACAGTCTGGGCCACTTAGCAACTTGGCAAGAGTCTTGTCTGAAAAAAAAAATAAAAGAAAAAAAAGGCTGAAGGCCTAAGTTAATGCCCTGTACCACAAGAGAATGTTTATGATGATAATGACATGATTGAATATTTGCTATTAAATAATTATTTTTTAGGAGTGGCAATGATATTATAGTCATTTAATAAGACTCCTTACAATTTTAATAAAATATTTACACATTAAATGACAATAATATTTGTACCTGAGATTCACTTAAAAATGATACTTGATAGGGTAAATGGATGGACATACAAATGAAATATTGGCTATGAATTGAGAGATGAGACTCCTTGAAACAGGGTGATAGATAGGGGACAATTATCTTCTTTATGTTTAAACTTCTGTATTAAAAATATGTTTTACAACATCAAATTTCTGTCAGGCTGGGGATTTAACTCAGTGGTTCTGGCGCCTGTCTTGCAAGCGCCAGGGCCCAGGTTCGATCCCCGGTAACCATATATCATACTGGGTGTGGAGACTCACGCCCAGCAGCAATCAGTACCACATCCACAGTGCCAGGCGTGGTGGTTCACGCCTGTAATCCCAGCACTCAGGAGGCAGAGGCAGGAGGATTGCTGTGATGTGAGTAGGAGGCTGAGCTCAGGGGCAACCTGAACTACAAAGCGAGAGCCTGTCTCAAAAAAAAAAAAAAATTCTGTGAGGATTTGGAGTTGCTAGAACTCTTATGGTTTCTGGAAGATGGGAAGTGCGGTTATTTTGGGGAAGAAATATAGAAATCTGCAGTGTTTTTGAAGGCAGGTGTATCCCTCAAGCAAGCAATTCCACTCCTATAGATGTGATGCTGACAGAGCTCTTCTCACGGCTCTGTTCAGAGACAGGCGAAATGCTCACAGAGCAGCACATATTTATGTGGGCCAAAAACTGGAAGCAACTTTGATGTCCATCAACAGAAGAATAGGCAGATTGTAGCATAGTCGTCAAATTCACTGCGCTGCAGCAGTAAAAGTTAATGAGCTGTGGCTACACAAATCAACTTTGATGACTCTCATAGCAAAAGTATGAGGTTAAAAAAAAAAGAAAATTTTAGAAGAATCTATATATTTTATATAAAGCTTTAAACATATTCAACAATGTTATATTCACACATGTGAGTTATTGAAGATGCCATAAAATTACAATGATATGCAAAGGAATGACAGGTACCAAATCATGGGTAGTAGAAACCTGCTGGCCGAGAGGAAATGTGCTTTGGGAAAGGTACATAATTAGCATCAAGTGTATTGATGAAAAATTATTTGTATGTGCCATTGTACATATGTATATTTTAGTGATCTTTCATAAGTATGAATTTTCCCAGTTTTAAAATGTCAAAACAAGTGAGAAACTAACTAAAGGTTTTGAGGACGGTGGACTAGGTATTCAAAGGCGGAGAGCAGATTCAGCCTAAGCAGTTACAGGACGTTCTGTGGCTAATAAACTCGTGTGTGTGTGTGTGTGTGTCTGTGTGACTAGAAAATGAACCTAAGGCCTTCTCCATGAGCTGTACCCCCAGCGTTTTTCTTATGTTTTGTTTTGAGACAGGTTCTCATTAAGTGACTCATTTGCTTCCCAGCCTTTTGTGATGGGTGCTCATTGTGGCCCAGTCACCCTCAGAGTTCTCTCCTCTTGACACTGTTGCATTGGGGATCAGGCTTTCGACACAAGGACTTTGAGGACATGTGCGAACGATCCCTAGAGTTCTCCATGAAGCAGAAATGGACACCGCAGGCAGAGACCTTCAGATGGTTCTTTTAAACTCAGTGCAGTCAATGAGCTGTTACTTCTACGGCCATCTCCCCTGGTTTCATCCCTTGCCTTGAGATCCTGAGACTAGGGATAAACTGACTCTTCCTGACTCCTACGGTAAAATAAAATCTTCTGTTTTTGCTATGGGGCAGCAACATGTAGATTACCTTTGTTTGGGTTTAGTATGCAGCTTTAATCCACATTTGCCATATCCCTGTAACTCAGTTGTTTGCTTGGGTTTTCTGATTATTCTCTTAAAATTAAACTCTTTACCTTTTTGTACCCACATTATAAATCAGTTGTGAGATAGCTGTTGGATACAGGGAACAGCTACTGTCTACTTCTAGTTCTCTAAAGATGCAAAATGTTTCATGCTTTCTGTCTGTCTTAATTGTCACAGCCAAGATTGAAGAAATATGGGACAAAAATGTGGTAACAGTGAAAAGCATTGAAATAATTTTTGCAAGTGAGAAATAGCTTGGAAACAGTGAACAAATTATTTTTCTCCAAAGAAGGATATAAAATTAAAGTTTACATGAGAATTGTTAGAAAATGATTGCCATGTACTCTTGCCCTTTGGTTGATTCCATCTTTGAAAGCTTAAAATTAATAACAAAAATAATTAGTGGGCATTCTGTCACATGCATAAAACCAAAAATCAAATGACATAACAATAAAAACAGATGCTTATCTTACTATAGTTTTGAAACAATTTTTTGGTTGCCTGTGAGGATTCTACTTCATTATACAATTTGATCAGAGTCCAATTTCCAGATAGGGGAATGGGTGGAAAGGAAGGAAGATTATGGGGAGGAAACCACACCTTGTCACAAGTATCAAAATTGGTTAGGCTCAATTCAAATAACAGAGTTTCAAGACTCAGTGGTGGCATCCATGTGCCATCTGAGTAAACCAGCCCTTAAATCATGCCAGGAGAGCAAGCATGGGCACAATTTTCAGGAAAGAAATCTACCTAAACATAAATGTTATGGCAAAAGAAGAGTGTACACACAAATCTGGCCCACCTAGAGGCAATTAAATTCTTCCTACATCATCTTTGGAGAAAGACAAGTAGGGATTTCAGAAAATGTTCCTCTCTAGACAGACCTAGTCTCACTTCTAAGCTCTAGGACTGACCACTCCAAAGACACCTCTAAGTAACTCTGCTCAGCTCCCAACACAGGACCCCTTATGTCCTCAACTCACCTTACAAGCCTCCCAGGCTTGACTTTATACCCTGCATATTTGTAAGCCTCTCCTTTAGACGTGGGTCATCGTTTCATACTGGCAGTAGAGTTACCTCTGTCAGTGTGTGTCTCTTCTCATGTACAGTTTTCTAACTGGAAGCTCATAACCCCATCCTGGCTGATGATACTAATGCCTGGTCAGACCTCTTCCCATGGTACAGCATAGCCAGAAACTCAGGTTGAGTATGAATCTAACTGTGCTAATCATTAGCTATGTGGCCTCTCTTTCACCTGTATACATTGGTTTCATTGTTTGAAAAAATGGGAATGATATTAATGATACAGTCATTATTAATAATGTTGCATGAATTAAAGTTAGTTGCTGTGTTTAAGACAGTGTGTTGGACATAGTAGGAGTAGTGTGTTCAGAACCCTAGCCCAATTCAGCACTGATCTTCGTTAGACACAGATGTTCAGTTTCTATGACACCACACATGCCTTCCCAGAATCAGCAAAAGAAAGTTCTTAAGGATATCAATAGACTTAGAAGGAATTCAGCAAACAAACAAATGAAAAATCATGGGAAGGACCAATGTAAAGGCTACTCCATAGCCCATCTTCAGAAATAACAGTCTGCATCTCTTCCATAAAGTTAGCATCTAAAACCTGACACCACTCACAAAAATGGAGACAGAACTGTAGAGAGAGAAGCCGAAGGCTCCAGCAACAGAAATAACAAGCTTCTGTCCTTTTTAAAAAAAGAATCAGAAGTCCCTTGTTGTATCAGCTGAGACGTTTCATAGAGGAAGGTGGCTGACTTTCTATCAGATGTGTCACTCGGTAAAATAATTGCTGGCAATAATGGTGCAATAGCAGCCTGCTTAGAGTCCTATTTATCCATCTCTGTTCTCTCTTTCAACTTCAAAGCACCCACTGCCTCACAGAGCACATCAAAATGACAACACTGTTGTTAATGACAGTGACCTAATGCAATACACACAAGTCAAGTGATTTCTCTAGGTAGGCAAAGGGGAAAAAAAGTAACTCCTAGAGAATTGGGGAGATTTGTGTGTATATATCTTGATGCTCCATTTTAATTCACTAGAACTAGATTTTAGATTTATTCACTTTCAGGGAAGAGTAGAGTCTTAGATGAGACATGGAGAAATAAGATCAGTGGAAATATTCCTGAAAGGGATTATTTCCTTGGTGTACTCATTAATTTGGTCTCATATTGGAAGTGACCAGAAAATGGGAAAAATAAAGGCTAAAAGTCCATGTCCTAGTCACATCATGATGAAGTTTACTGATAATCTAGGGTTAGAACATAGGAATTTCTAAAACAAAGGTCATTGTGTAAATGAATATGCTACTCAAAGTCTTTGCCACTATATCCTTTCCCCTCATTGGGACACTGCTATTTGGATGATAATCACACAGGACACCACATTCCCGGGCCCTTTGGTCACCCCAGGTGCTATGTTTCCCACTTGACATACTCATTCTTCAAGCTCAGATGAATTGTCAGTTCCACTACTAAACCTTCATTGACATTGTAGATCATTTCTCCCTTTCCAGAGATACTGTTTTCATCTTTGTAATTTCATATAACTTGATGAGTGCTTTGGTGTTATGGTTTTGTTGTTTGGTATATATGTATTGTGTATTATTCTTCCAGTACAACCTTATGTCCTTAAAGAGGTCTTCCTCCTGTTTCAAGCATACCCACACTCTGCAAATTTTTGTGTGCTTTTGTTGAGTGGAGAATCTGAGAACAAAAAGAACTGTTAATTCAACTATATCCACTGAACAAGTATGAATGAGTTTTATTTTTAAGCAATATAATGTGTGTGATGGTAGAGTTATCTTGACCTAGCAATACTTTCTTTTCCCTGTCTTCCAGTCTGCATAGATTCAGAGGGAACTCAGGTCCTTATCTTCGAGCAGTCTCTGAGGGGACAGCAGTCTGAAAATCTATACTTTTCTTTGCTTCCAAAACTTCCAGAACTCAGTAAACATACATTTGAAGACCTGCTGTCTAAACTAAAGCAGTGACTTGGAACAGTTACCAATAGCCTGAGAGATTGGTCATAGAAGGTGAAAGAAATCTTGTCCACCGGCGTATAGGCTCTTAGTTTGTCATAGTTCATGAGACACATCACTGTGAACAGTGGAATTCTCCAGTACAATTATTGAAGGCGAATATATTTTCTAACTCTGCAAAAGCAGAGACAAACACTTCTCTTTGGCAAGTTGCCTTATTCTAGTTAGAATTTAACCCCTTTGTTTCACAGAAAATGTTTGCTTCCCTTTTTGTGTCTCTCTGGGAATAAAATAAAAGATACTTCAGAAATTTTGGGAATCAATATCTTTATTAAGACATTTATCTTGAAGGACTTAACTGAAAACTTCTATCATCTCTAAGGCACCTCATCCCCAGAAGAACACAACCACAGTCCAGCTGGTCTCAACCCCCAAATGGGGAAGCTAATTACTGAAACCACATCCTCTTTAATTTAAGATTTTTAATGGACAGCTAGAAGCTTGGACATCACTTTCCACCTGCCATCGTGTCAATCAACTAAGAGAATAAACTATTTTTATGTCAATCAAGAAATCCTTGGGGGTGTTGTAACCTGTTATGATGCATTACCCTTTGACCACTGTGACTTGAAGTCTTCAGGATTAAAGACCATGTGCCAAAAATAATTAGAAGCTAATCTTAATTGTATTCACATATAAAATGAAGCACTTAGCACTAGAGTAGTTATACTGTCTGGAAAAAAAGTGCAGCGAACTCATCTTCCTGGATGTCACCATTAGCATTGCTATTAATCAAATGTAGTAGGTTGAGATTCAAAGCTATTGCCCTAACTCTGGAAATATTTAACACCAATGTGATTACTATTATCCTGTATTAATGGCCTGCCACAAATGTTAACAAGACCAGTATAGCAAACTGACTAATTTTCAGTGCCCTTAGTACCCTATAGTGAAAGAGATGGATTTGCCAGCAAATAGCCATTGTGGAAGCAAGCAATATATAGGACTGAAGCTGGCCTTACACATCTCAGTGCTTACAAAAACGTCTCCCCCCACCCCCAGCGAGTTACAGCTTCCTGAGGTATGGCACTGAATCACCTTATCTTGCCCAGTAACTGCTCTGTCGTGCCTGGCTCAGGGGCATTCATCTGAATGACACCAACCTCAGAGTTGGAATTTGGACTATGAATCTCCAGCATGTGATATTTTTCTTTATGGGCCAGATTTCAGAGGGCCCCAAAGAAGAGGGAGAATCACCCTGCCACACACACCTGCCTTGCACTTGTTTGCAACTTATCTTAGCCATTGCAACATCCTGTCCTTAGAATGACCTTACAGGAGAGGAAAGCTGATGGGAATAGCTACAAAAATGAGAATGACTGAGGAGTAAATAAAACAACAGCAAGGCCTGCAGTGCCCAGGCTGAAACAGAATAAAACAAATTCATTATACTGTAAATTGCTCACACTATATGAGAGTCTGTGATGGGGAGTGTGTGAGACTGGGGAACGGAATGTGGTGGATTCCTAACACATCCAGAGCCCATTGATCACCCCAAGATCCCCAGTGTCACAGAAATCTGACTGATGATGGATTGTTCAACACTGTAGAAGGTGAGCAGAGAGAGTAGGTAAATTAAGCCCCCAGGTAGCTCTTTCCTTGGTGTGAAGCACATTGCAGGTCTGTCTTCTGCATTTGGACTGTGAATGTTGGCTAACTGTGTGCCATCTTGAAAGCTCTGTACAGGGCCAGCTAGAATGTCTAGACCTGAGTATATTTCCTAACAAGATGGTCGTGAAGTTTTCCAGTACTTAGGATGTAGCCTAGTGCAGAACAAGCGCTCAGTAAATGTCAGTAATTCACTAGCTTCACTATTATCTTCACCATTTGAACCTCCCTTTGCTACCATTGGTGCATAATCCGCATCATATGTTATTCTCATACCACTTCATTCATTCATGAAATACATACTGATTGGGCAGTTACTATGCATTAGATGCTCTCAGCCAGTGGTCTGGAGTCTGGTAAGCACTTTGGCATCAAGTGGAGCTGGGTTCAAAATCTGGCTCTGTTGTATTGAGGAAGTTCCTTAAAGTCTCTAAGCACCACAAAATGAGCATACTAATGGCTACCTTGGGTTATTGTGAAATTGAAAAGAGTTCCAGTGTTAGATATTTAGCACAGAGCTTTGCATGTGGTAAACTGTGTAAATGCAGTGGTCTCAAGTTCCAGCCTAAACCGAAGTATCGCTGTGAGCATTACCCTGGCTTACCAAGCCCTTGAGAATTTTGTCTTCCCCTAAACTCAACTGATATTTATTATATGTTCTTTAAGTTTATTTCATTTTTATTTGCTTGATATGCTTTCTTCCCTAGCCTCTTGGCATCTGAATTCCTATCTTTGCCTATGGGCAAACAGTTGCAAAAAGCCTAGGACAGGAACAAAGTATGAGCTGAAGACTAGGTGCAGATCAAATGGAGGAAAAATGTCCATCTTCACCATGTGGAGGAGGCTTGAAGGAAGACAAATAGAATTCTTGTGGGGAAAACCTGGAGGGGTGTAGGAAAGGAGAATGGGTGAGCTCCTGCCAGTTATCAAAGTGTAGGATATGTGCTGTATTGGGGGAGTGTCCTGGAACACAAGAATTCAGTGGGGAAACGGTGTTGAGGACAATGGCTCACAAAACCTGTTTGGAGGAACACAAGACTACCCATGTGAATCACATAAGTTAGGAAGCACCAGCTCTCATATTTATCTGCAACTTTGGTCCCGAGAAGAGAATATTCCACAGTGATTTTCTGCCTGCATTTCCTAAGCCCATCTGAATTGGGAGCCACAGTCTGGGATCCAAGAGTTTAATTCTAAAGAATAGATTGAGCTGAGGTGAGAAGAGGCTGGTGTGGATCTCTGAATCTCCATACTCTGGCTCAGAATATGGTGGTGTTCACACTTTGAATATGTGAGCAAAGTTTTGTGAATGTTTGCGTAAGATAATTAATCCAGTAGATCTCATTATATTTTTAACAGCAGGAATTGTTGCCCGGCTTTACTTGGAAGAATATAGTGAGGTGACCTGTGTTTCCCTCACATCCAGTCATTCTCAGGGCATTCCATGGAGTCGCTGGAAGAAGGAAAATGAGGACAGCCTCCCTCTCACTGCAGTTTACAGCAGTTCACTTTAAAAAATTGTTGTAATGAAATAATATACTGAGTTTTACTCTTAAGAAATTGGGAAAATAAAAAGGATTCTAGTCAAGATGTCTCCATTTCCACAATGGTAGCCAGGCGCCCAACACCATGATGCCTAGTACCCAGGGTTTTAGACTTGGTTCTGGATTCTACCTACGTGGTGTACTTCCCATTTTCTCCATTTCCCAATTGATAACTGCACTCATTTTTCCTCTTCTCTTTATGCCATGCCCATGCAGTGGCATTAATTTCTGAATGCCCACGGCACATTACCCTGATAAGTTTCGCTTCCCTGCATTTCTCCACGAGGACCATTCTGTTTATTCACATTAATGTTGATACTAACACCACTAAGTGATGCTTTTCCCACTGCAGTCCATCACCAAATGTCTCCAGATCTTGCTCCTGGAAGAGATAAAATACAGTGGTATCTTGGTTCATGAACTGAATTCTTTCTACAGTTCTGGTTGCAAACTGAATTGGGCCAGAACCAAATCAAGTGCGTAAGGCTAGGTTCAGTGTTGGACGTATAGGGAAATTTGATTTGGTTCTTTTCCACTCTGTTTGTGACCAGAATCATGGAAATAATTAAATTCATGAACTGAGGTATCGCTGTACCCACTGAGTTAACTTGGTTCCCATAGCCTATGGGCAAGACTTGAGTATCTACCAAGCTTTAGAAAGTATAACTGCTGCATAGATGTAAACCTTTCAAACTCCACTCTATCAACCATCGTGTCTTTTGAATCCCAGAAGACATTCAGATTAGTATCCAGTGGAACATCAACCTCCAGTGTTAGCCCTTTGCAGTGAGTACAGAGGTATCATAACATTCAAAATTCTTAATTTGAATAATAAAATGAACAATATATACTCACCAAATGTATATCCATTCAAGTTGGTACAAATAGTATCTGGACAATCCAAATATTGAAGAATATTTAATGGTATATGATCAATATCTGTTGAAATCTTAAGTGAAAAAAGTAAAACTATTATACAGTAACTTCTTGAGAAATGACAAATTAAGAGTCAAAGTGTTTCCTATGTCGCAGGTTTTTATGATTGACTTGTCTCATGCTTCTGGTCACAAGATGACTGCTACAGTTCCAGCCATCACATTTCTATCCCACTAGGAACAAAAAGAGAAGAACAAGGAAAAAATGGCATATTTCCTAAGTAAGGGGAACAAAAACCTCTCCCCAAACCCCATGGCCCAGTTCTGCTCATGTCTCACTGCCCAACACTATGACCAGAACAAGCCTGCCTGGAAGGTGGAGAAGGTGGCGTGGAATGGAGGTGGCATCAGCTAATCAACAGCAAGTGACTGAGGCAGTGGGTAAGCGAACCATCATCCCAACTTCTGAACTTGATCAGTGGATTGAATGAGGCCAAGATATAATAGAAACACTCTTACTTGCATTTGCTTTCTCATCCTACTCCTTTTGTACTATAATACATAAAAGGGGCCCCACCGGCCTCACTGTGAATTTCCCCACTGTTGCTGGATATGCTCTCCTCCTGGGGAAGTCTCCCCACCTGGCTTCCTCGCTATCAGCTAGACCAGCTGCGCCCTATCTGGTCCTCACCCTGACTGCTTCCCCACCCTCTCTCTTGCTAGATTATTCAGATCAGCCAATCACATCCTCTTAAACCAAGGGTCCTCCCACCCTGGTGTCACTAGGAAACCTGTATCCTGCAGCCTCTTCCAGTTCCCTCTGCTCTTGAGAGCTCCTGTGTGACCTGGCTTGGCCTGTGGCGTCCGCTCCCCTCTTTGGACCCTGCGTATGATTGACTAACAAGCCTGCATCCATTGTATCCGGCTGGCGTCAGGTGTGGTGCATTCAGCAGCCCTCTGTTTGAGGAAGAGACTCCTCCAACAATGGGGTGAGTGGGTCTTCATCAGAGTTCTCCTTTCCTTCTCCTATCCAGTGACCAATGCCAGGCACCTTTCTGGAAGCTGATGCTAAAACGAGCAAGACTCATTCAGGTCCGTGCCAGAAGCAACAAACCCAGAGCGGGGAATACATGTGTGTGACACCTACATCAGACGAGTCTGAGCTAAGTGACGGGGAAAAAGTCCAGGAGAGGAAGTGGGGGGTGAGAAGGGATTCTACAGTCCAGGGCGGCCAAAGCTGAGTGGTTGAGGAGTTTGAGAAAATTGTGGTGAGATATCAGAGCAAAAACCTGGCAGGAGGAGAAGCTGAGGGGAGGCAGAGGCCATGTCTCACTTAGCACAGGGAAGACTTGAGTCTCAGCGGTGCATGCTGGGATGCTGCTTGCGGTACCGTGTGGATGGATATTTGCTGTAAGGGAATTCGGTATGGTGACAGAATTGAGAGCAGATGGGAGGGCGCCGACATGGAGAAGATGACAGTGTGGCAGCTGTGGTGGAGTATGAAGCCCCAGAGCAGCAGACTGGCAGAGCTATGGGGAGAAGTGGACAGTTGTGTAGAGAGTCATATTTCAGTCACTTTGATGGAGAGGGAGACAGCCAAGCATGGGCACTACATGTGTCTACACTCAAGGTTTTCTGTTCTGCCATCCTATAAAGGTCGGGAAATAAAATTCATCTGCTCATGAGGAAGAGTTAAGAAGCTCCCTGCACAAACCATTTTCCACAGTGGAAAAGATTCTCCACATTGACAATAGAAACTACAGCTGCAGGGACTCACACCGAGAGGCACTTCCCCAACAAAGCCAGAGGTGGCTTTGCTGAAAATGTGGGAGCACACGTGGCTCCTGGAGTTTCTTTTGTCACAAGACAGCTGCGAGAGAAGCACCTGTTACACACTGAAAGCCCTAGAAAGAGTAAGCAGGACAGGATGTGCTGGTATTGTGAGTCCTGTATCTGCGAAGAGGTATTTTACAGCAGACCTCTCTCAAAGATGTGCTTATTCTTCACAGACACTGGCCACCCCTTGGTGTGTGGGAGGCTGGACTGGAAAATGCTGGCTTTCTGAGTTCTATGGAAAGGAACAGAAAAGGAGAAAAATTTTCTGGATAGAAAATTAGCTATTTAGTCCACAAGCTAATCAACAGTGTTTGCCACAAGTGCCTTTGCAAACCTGGGTCTTATTAAAGGGGGAGGGAGAAGCTGTGGAGGTAGGGATGCAGAAAAGGTCAGCCACACTCATGCATTTTATGAAAGGTTTGCTGGGAAAGTACATTTAAGAAAATATATATAGTGACTATGATTCCCTCGACAGTACCATAGAGTGATTTGCAACGCACTCGATTTTCATGGCCTTCGTTCCAAGTACTGTCACTTGCTTTCATGTCAGACACTTGAGTTGTTTCAAAATCACCAGGCTGGCCCACTATTGAATTCCAACCACATGCACATATGGACACACAGACTGTTTGGAGCCCTCAGTGTGTGGTGAGCTGTGTGCTTGCTCTTCTGGACAACACACCGTCCACTCTGTTGATTGGTTTGGGCAAATACAGTTCTCTGCCAGACTGGAACTCAGGAGAGTGGATGAACTACTCTCTGCCCCAAACCCTGCTCGAAGTTCAAAGTCTAAATTCCATGAAACAGTTTTGCATTCAAGGTATTGATCCTCGTGGTAAGCCCGCAAAGCACGCTTTGCCTACCAGTTTAAGGAAAGTGGCCCAAAGAAATGACATGATCTGCTTACCATCACTTAGTCTAGTGAAGGTCATCACAATTTCTGGGTTCAAATCCCAGATGTTTCTAATGCTGGATGATTTGGAAGACTGTTGGGATAGCAAAAGAGTAAGGCTGGTGGTGGATGGAGGCAGGGCAACATCAATGATTTTAATTATAGCTGTAGCTTAGAATGATCTAGAAAGAGCTGTGCTGTTTATCTGTGCTAACAAAGCATTTAAAGACTTAGTTGTATAAAATATAAACTATTTTATTATGTTCCAGGATCTTGTGGTGTAGGATCTCAGGTCATATTGGGAACTGTGGTTCATCATTTTGGTGGGTACCAACAACTGAAGCCTCAACTAGGAAGGATTAAATGGCTGCAGGTTACTCCATGGTAGAAGCTGGAATGTTCCGAAGTCTGCCATTTGCATGTCTGGCTCTTAGGCTAGGATGACCAAGGATGGGTTCACATGAGAACCTTGGCTTAAACAGTTATTCATGACCTCTTGTGGCTTGAGCTTCTGATAAGATGATGACTTTGGGGTAATTTAACCTTTATGTTATAGCGCTGAAGTCTGAGAGGAGATATTCCAGTAATAAAGGCAGGATCTGAGTGAGCTTTTATGGGTTAACTTTGAAGTCACATAGTGTCTTTCATCATGCTCTGATGGTTAAAGCAGCCTCAAAATCTATCTTGATTCAAAAGGAAAGATTCATTTGATGGAGCAATGTCAAAGCATATTTTGCCAAGTTTTAAAACCAAAGCAGAGACTAATCTATGTTGCTTATCTTTATTTGTATAGATATCAGATAGAGAAATGCATTGTATTTTCTTTTTGAAGGTCTTTATCTCTGTATATTTACATGGCCCTAATACCATCACTTATCAGCTGAGTGATGATAGAAATCACTCCTATATAATTTTTCTGGTCCTAGTTTCCATGTCTTTGAAATGGGATTATTATTAATGTCTCAGAAAAATACTAGCTACTGTGAGAGGGATGAGATAACTTAGGCATGCAAAGTGCTGAGCAAGGATCTGTTCAACATTCATCTAGTACTTTCTTCTGGTACTTACTACATTCCAATCTGTGTTCTCAGCAGTTCATAAAGACTTTCACATTCAAAGCTTATTCATGTCTATGGAACATATACTGCTATTATCTTTATGTTAATGATGAAGAAACTGAAATGCGGGGAGGGTGGTAATCAGTCCATGGTCCATACATGGCAGGCCAGGATTTGCTATGAAAAACTTGGCTCTAGAGGCCAAACTTTGAACCACTCTGATGTGACGGTTTTCAGCAGATGGTATAGATGTGAATGTATCCACTCCCGGCTGCTTTGTTGGGAACTCACAAGTGACAACACAGGCTCAGGATTTTAGGGTTTGCAGACTCTGTCCATTCTCTAGGCCATGACTGTGGTCCAAATCTAGCTACTTCCATTTGTTCTGCATGTTCATGGCTGGTTTCGTACCACAATGTCAAAGTTGATCAGTTACAACAAAGCCTATGTGGTCTGCAAAAATGAAAATGCTTATTACTTGGCACTCTACAGAAAAGGTCTTCCAAACCTTGTTTTAGATGTTGCTGCAGTAGCCCTTCATCCTAGATTTCTTAGAATTTCAAACCTGTTGTGTCTGTAACCTGAGTAATGTCTTCATTTAACAGATACGTACTATGTTCTTAGTACACTGCCATCGTCAGTCCAACAGCCACCTGGTGAGTAAGAAACACATCATCTTCGCTTGATGGAGTTTGTGTTACGTGAAAATGGAAAAGTTATATCAAACTAAGAATGACTGTAGATTGTATATGGCTTGTTAAAAAGCAAGCAGAATAAGTAATTGAGCTTAGGCAGCAGGTAAGCGATCTTGTAAGTAGATCTTGTAGTAGATCTTGTAAGTATATCTTTGTTGGGAATTCTGTTATTGCTGCTGTAAGAATTCCAAGAATGTATATGAAGAAGAGAAAATATGAAATGATCATATCTGAGAGAGGAATTTTTGGAAAGTTTTCTTGGATGTGTGAACGCCCATGTGTGGTGTGATTGTGAAGTGATAATGAAACACATCTACTTGTGTTGTTACCACTTTCCAGTTGCTGGGACAAAATGCCCCACTTTAAAGAGAAGATGTTTAGTTTGGCTCACAATTTCCATGGATTCAGTCCATGGTCATCCAACTCAAAGGCAGAAATAACACAGTAGAGGAACGTGGTGAAGGAAAGCTCTTTACAATAGTGCCTGTCTCCAAACATGAAAGGTTTGGGGAATGTTTTAGATTTAAACCATAATGACCTGCTTGCACAATTTTTTTCTTCTGCAGTGGAAAGCAATTTGAAGGCAAATGTTGGGAAAACCGTGAGTTCAACAAAATTTGAGATTTTAGAAGTTAACAATAAATAGAAATGAGGTAAATAAAGTGAGAGGAGAAAGGATGCATTAAACCTGCAGATAAGATTTTCCCACTGTATTAAAACTATGCATTTGAATGCCTTTTAAATGGTATACAAGCAACGTGGTTTATCTCTTCTGTACAAATTCTTGCTGCTCTATTTTTCCTGTTTTACTCACTTATGCTTCCTGACTGATCCTGTGAGCTTTTGAGATTGCAAGCATTAGTTTGTAGGAATACAGGATTATTCTTACCTGCAGGAGAGGAGAATGAAAAGACAGAGAAATCAAAAATCATGAGAGAAATGCTCAGAAAAGTTCAGACCATGCTGAACTTTTGATGAGATCAGAGAGATAAGGAACTAATAAAGCAAGGCTGGAACTGATGGCAAGATGTCTTAGCAGAATATTAGAAATCAAAATTCTGAAGGAATAAGACTTGTTCGCAAATGGATGAATGTGGTATGTGGAATGAGTAGTTGAGGTAGGGAGAAGTGAAATGTTCTGTATTTTTTATTTATATCTATTATTTATTTTTGAAACATTATGTGTGTTACATGTACCTGTATAGGCACACATACAAATATTTACACACAGGCTTTGAAATGACTTGAAGAAGATATGCATTCAAATTAAAAAACTCCACACAGTAAAGCTATACTTTGAAAATAAGATTTTTCTAGATACATCGTACAAAGAGTCATTAGGAAAGAGTCCAAAAGCAATCTGTCAAGGACAAGCCTGGGCTAGTATAACAAGAAACTCTTTTTTTTTGACAAAACATCTTTGTTTCTTCATTTTAATCTTCATTTAGATATATTTAAAACCCATACCTTGAGCATAGAACACAGAGAAGTAATTACACTTTCAAAAAGGAAAACATCAAGTAGCAGAGAACAAAATTTTCATATTCCCTTCATTTTATATTCCCTTTGGGGTCAACCTAACAGTCCAAAAAAACTGAAGAGAAAATAAGCTAATTTTAGAGGCAGTGGTTAGAAATGAAAGACTATTATCAGAAATTGAGAGGTTTATGACAAAAGGTTAAAAAAGAAAATACGGGATGAAGAACATTTAAAAAGGTGTAAACAAAAGATAACTCGAACAATAATAAGCCTTACTTAATATTTTAAAAGGATGAAAGAAAAACAAAATGAACCTTTCACATCTATACATCAAGGAAATATAGCAAATAGAATATAAAGATTTACAAAGTAAGGTTGAATTTAAACTAAACATGTAGCAATATTAGATAAGTTGGAATAGGCTTTCCTTCCTTAATAAAATAAAAATATTTAAAAGTTACCCATAATAAGACTGAAGTATATGTTGACTAAAAGGCATGTTTAATTGGAAATATTTAAACACAAGGCATTTATAGAGAAGTAGCACAAGAGGCAATTGAAGAAGTTGTAATTAAAAATAAAACAACCAAACCAAAAGCCAGAACAACCTTATAGATTCAATCCAAATTCCAATAGAATTAAATGCAAAAAAAAAAAAGGATTTTTAAAAAGCTGAAAGATTTGATTTACAGTAAAGAGATGCTATAGATACATATGCTCCAAAGAATATGGCAAGGAGCTCAAAGAATCAAAATCTGTAGAGGTACAAGGATGTACTTTAATAATAGCATGTTTAATGTATAGCAAATCCCCATCTCAGGAACATTCACATTGTGAACTTTCACAGGTGTACTTGCTAAGATTCAGTATCAATTTTTGAATAAATCTGATAGATGTCATTCATCAGTCAGGGACTTACTGTACTAGTCTCAGCATAAGAATTATGAAGTAGGAAACATGCAGAGTAATGAAAATTCTTATAGTACGTATGGTAAATATGGTGATTCTTTTGAATATATATTGAATCTACCTGCTCTTATGAAGTGAATGGTGCCTCCCCAAAATATACTCGGTCCTAACCACCTGTGCTTCAGAGTGTGACCTTTGTTGTACACAGAGACACACATGAGAAGAGAGCCAGGTGATGATGGAGGGAGAGCACGACTCAGGCTGGCTCCGGACTGCCAAGCCCTTCAGCAAACATCAGAAACAAGAAGAGATAGGATGCATCCCCCTACAGATTCCAGCGAAAACATGGCCTTGCCAACACCTTGATCTCCGATTTCTGTTCGAAGGAACAATGTGTCAATTCATTTCTGTTGTTTTAAGTCATCCAGATCATAGAATTTTGTTGTGTAAGCTGTAGGAAATTAATATACAACCTGCCAATTAAAGATAAACCTTTTGCTGAGCATGGTGTGCACACTTGCAGTCCCACCCAGTATTTGGGAGGCTGAGGCCAGAGGATTGCTGTGAGTTTGAAGCAGCCTGGGATACATAGTGAGTTCAAGGCCAGCCTGGACTACATTAATAAAGGTTCATTAATCCATCCTATTACAGATAATTAATTGAGTAAATTGAGATATGAGAGAGAAGAGAATGTTCTGTCTTTCTATCTCAAAAAACAAACAAGTAAAAAAGATTATACTTTTTTCAAAAGCTCATGGGCATTACTGCATATCCATACTAAAAAGAAAACATCAATAATTTCCATAGATTAGCAATATTACGCACAACAATGTGATCTAACTATATTTAAATGAAAAAATGTTTAATAAAGTAACCATTTAGAAAGAAAAGAAAATCCATGTTAATAAAATACTATTGAGAAGGAAACACTGTTAATGAAGGATCTGGCAAATTATTTTTAAATGAGTCATGTTGAAAGAGGAATTAAATGAAAAAAAACAAATGAATTCAATTATAAGCTAAAAAAATTTATAAGAAAGGAACTATTAAATATGAAAAAAGATAACATTATGAATAAAAAATAGTACAGCTAACCAGTTGATTAAGATCTTATTTTTTGTTGAAAAAATAAAGTATACAAACTTTCACTAGCTCCATCAAGAGGAAAAAAGGAAGCAAGCTCTTTCTTAACAAATGCGAAGATTAGACAAACTGGAAAATTACTTAAGAAAATAGCTAACAAAATTGATACTCTTAGGGACAGAGCAGTAGAACAAGTGAATTTCCATAGAATAAATAGAAAGAAATTGTCAATAACTGTCTCACAAAAAAGAACCAGACCTGGGGATTAAATGGCATCATAAGTTATCTGACAGGCATTATCACAGGGAAACTCCACCCAGCAATCAAAGACTAGAGAGTTTAATTGCTCTGTAAGCCATTCCAGAACATTGAAAATGAAGGAAAATTGTTTACTTTTATGATACAAATATAACACTGATATTCACAATAAAAATAATGTGAATAAGTGACGACACACCAATACTGTCAAAGACACACCAATACTTACAAATACTGATGCAAAAGAGTTAAAATATTAGCAAAGGAAATCAAACATTGTATGGCATGAAGAACACAAAGTAATACTGGCTTGGCAGTACATGTCTATAATGCCACTAGACTACAGTAAATAATAAAACTCCAAACTAAGTACTCATTATACAATAAAGATACCTCAAGTCAAGCAGATTTGAGTTACCTCAAATCAAGATGGACTTGCTCATAAGTGGTTCTGGGACAGCTAAGCAGTCAAATTTTTTTTTAATCTTTATTGGTACATTACATATACACATCATGATTGCACTCCATAATGGGGATTTGTAGCAGTATAAGACACAACTTAATTCTCATTTTTTCTCATAGCCCTACCCACCCTACCGCCCCCCCATATACATAAAATTTGTTTCCTTACTTTTTTGTTACAGTCTCATTTTTCCCCTTCTCCCTATTTTACATTGAGTATTTTATATTTCACAATATATAACATACAATTCTAGGACTCATTTACATCTTTATTTTCTCATGCCAGAGAAAAGATGTGATATGTACCTATCTGTGCCCTATTTATTTCACTTATGAGGATATTCTCAAGGTATGTCCATTTAAGTATAAATGATTCAAACATCATTTTTTATGGCAGAGTAATACTCCATTCTGTAGAAGAACCACAGCTTTTTTATCCAGTCTCCAGTTGATGGACTAAGAAGTCAAATTTTGAAAAGATTTCCTTGGAGCCATTCCTCACACCATATAGAAAAGATTTGAATCCAAAGTTTCTATATTATACTACATTTTGTGTAAGAGAAAATACAAAAATAAACCTGATAGGTACAAGAAACATCAAAACAATAAACCAGAAAGGTCATGTAAGTGAGGGGTTAAAATAAAAGTTCATTAATCCATCCTATTACAAATAATTAATTGAGTAAATTGAGATATGAGAGAGAAGGGAATGTTCTGTCTTCCAGTTATATTCTGAGAAGTAAACATAGACAAATGATAGAAATATAAAATCACCACAATAATGATCATTTCAGGTAAGTATCTTGAAGGAATGGTAAAACTGGGAGCTGGAACAAGATTGTGATGAAAAACAAGATGTTCATGTAGTCTCAAGTTATCTTCTCATGAATATGTAAAGGGAAAAGCATACAGATAACTGGTATCATCACCTTAAAAAGTTATCATTACTCATGACGAGACAAGTTGAGCAATAAAGATTGGTAAAGCAAATTTAAAACATTGGAATTATGCCCTGAGGTGAGGACACAACAGATTTTGTTTTAACTTTTGTCAAAAATGCAGAACTTTGCTTTATCATGAAGAGATACCAGACAAATCCAAATGAAAGATCTTCTATAAAATAATTGGCCAGTACTCTTTAGACTTATGACATCATGAAGAACTGTATCAGATTACTGGCCACTGTGGAGCCAAAGCAATCTAATGCGATGTGGCATACGGGGTTGCAGCCTGCATGGAAAAATGGTGCCAATTGCTGAAATTTTAATGCAGTGTTTAGATAATATAATATTTTGATTCTAATTTTCTACTTTTCATAATTACATAGTAGTTGTTAGTGCAATCTGGGTAAAGTTCATGTAGTACTATGCATAATCTTGCAACATTCTTCTTGGAAATAAAATAGTTTCTCCAAATAAAACAGTTAAAGAACCCATCAAATCTAACAACCTAATTTCTCTTGTGTTCAGTGATGTATGCTTAAGTGATGTATGTGATAGCATTTTTTTTTTCTTTTTGTCTGAATGATTGTGCAAAACACTGCCAGTTCTCACTGCTGGTCCTTGTGCTTTCTCAGTGTGGATTAGAAGGGAAAGAGAAAGTTCTCATTTGGATGTTCATCATTCCTAGATGAATGGATTAATGTTATCCTCTATCCTGGAGAATTGCTCGATATTCTGAAATTTTCCCCAATAGAATAGTGAAATAAACATTTCTCATTGAAACAAACATTGGAGCAATCTCTTCTAATAGTGAATTAATTGCTGTCTGTTAATCAGAAAAAAAAAGGCTGCAAACATCACCCGAAAGCTTTTCTCAGTTTTTTCTGAGTTGAATAAGGCAAATACATAATTCTTTTCAACAGGATTTTGCAGCTTACCTACAAGTTTCCTGAGAATATCTCTATCTGGGTACATAGAAGGGTGATAATAAACCAAATGAATATGGTCAGTAAATACTTCTTTTTGGAGGCAGAGTATCATTGCTGTTATTGCAAGGAGCAAGCAAATACCACCTCACAGACTGGATTGGAAACCCCAAAACGTGTAAGGCAGATCTCATCTCTGTATAAAACCTGCCTCCTTCTGAGCATTCACTCTTGTGCTTCCCCAAAGTGATCCACACTAGCACTTCTGACTCATCACCACAGCTGGATCGATAGTTGTGCCACATATAAAGTTATGTCTTACAGGATGTCAATATTAACCTTTCAAGTGTGCATCTTTCATGATGTATCCATCAATAGTACTCCTAAATATGTTTTGTATGCTGTAAGCACTTATTTTTACCCGGCATGGAAACTGACGCTTTCCACCAGGGTGCTCTGTCTTGTGGAATCAGGGATACATCTTACTTGGCTGGAACTGACCATCTCAGTATGTATCCAAGGCAGACCCCATATAAATGTCCTTAAGGACAATTTTTTTTCAACCCACCATATCACCTATGATTATCCTGAATACTGAATCCTTGATACACATATATGAATCAGTTTCATCATGAATTAAATATTACCAACTTTATCATTAGTTATTTAACTTTTGGATGGTTATATTAATTTTAGTTATTAACTTTATGGCAGATACTGGCTACAGAATATCTCAGTTTTAAACACTTTCATACCAATCCAGGTAATGTTACCCTTTCTTATAAGTAAAGAAATAAAAATAGGTAGGGTTATATCCCTAAAGTTACTTAGTTAATACTCAGTTACTTAGGACCAGTCATTTCAACAATGTATGATGTGAATTTGATAAACATTACCCTAGCTATATCAGTGCCACCCATGGGAAATACAACATGGACCTTGGGAGCCCTCTTGGAGTTTTTAAATGTGTCCTGCAATTAGGAGCATCATGTACTATCAGGCTAACTATGAAAAGAATTATTTCTCTAATTGCATTTTGTGCCAAGGTATTGGATTAAAAATCAGAAATTTTCGGTGAGTTAGTCTGCCTGTATTAATTTCTTATTACAAACTTTGTAAAAGTTGCTACAAATGTTGTGGTGTAAAGCAACACAGATTTATTACCATACAATTCTAAAAGGTACATACTCACTGGTCTCATTGGGCTAAAGCCAGGGTGTTGGCAGGACTGATTACTTCTGGAAGCTGGGGGAAATCTATCTGCTTGCCTTTTTCAGTTTGTAGAGGTCACTGATGTTCCTTGGCTTGTATCTCTTCCTTATGTCCCCCTCCTGTCATCTTATCTGCCACTGCCGACTCTGATGCTTCTGCCTCCTTATAATGTTCATCAGTGACTACATTGGCTCCACCACCAAAACTCAGGTTGATTTCCGCATCTTAGAGTCCTTCTCTTCATCACGTTGTCCAAGTCCCTCTTACTTTGAGCTTGCTCCGTTTTCTGGATGTAGGCCTTCAGTGCTATGAATTTTCCTTGTAGAACTGCTTTCATTGTGTCCCATAAATTTCTATATGTTGTACTGGGGTTATCGTTTAGTTGTAAGAACTGCTCAATTTCTTTAATTTCTTCTATGACCCATTGGTTGGTCAGCAGAATGTTGTTCAGTTTCCATGTGTTTGTGAAGATCCTGGGCTTTCCTTTGCTATTCAGCTCCAATTTCAGGGCACTATGGTCCGACAGTATACAAGGGATAACTTCAATCCCTTTATATTTGCTTAAACCTGTTCTATGAACGAGCACAT